>DWON01004712.1:0-15869 GCA_018251015.1 Phocides pigmalion okeechobee | reverse complement strand
ATTGGACGTGGTTGTCAATGGGCTGCAGTGACCACTTAACATCAGGTGGCCTGCATGCCCGTTTCTTACTCTTTCATTATAAAAAAAATAAAAGAACATTTATAATTTTAAATTTATTTTCTTAATCAAAATCTTAGACTATATTTAATAAATAAAATGTCAGTCCAGATACCAACATATGGTTAACATTAAATTATATACACAATCCTCATTATAAACAAGAATATTAATTATAAGGATACAAATAGGTTATCTTCTAAAGCCTTCACGACTTCCGTGGAGCAACGGTAACTATGACGACAAGCTGAGGGTACCAGGTTCTATTCCTGGCCAGGAAGACATTTAAATTATAAGTTAAGACTGATTGCGGCGCACATCGCTACTTCATAGCAAAAGGGCCACAACGCGAATAGACTTAATTTTACAGGAGAGCCCTTTAAAGTTTTCAAAATCAGTTCTTGTATAATTGCTCTGAAATTTTAAAACTGATAAATAGGTGTTATACACCGTTAGAAAGATATTTTTTTCTGCTTTTAATGATTGATTAGGATATGTGACCGACAAAATTTGAATTTTTACAAAAAAAAGGTTTTTAATATTTTTGATTTGTGGCCCTTTTGTTTTAAAGTAGCGATATGTAGTATCACGAGTTGCTGTAAGTGGCTTAAGCTGGCGTTGTATTCTTAGACTTAAGTTGAGTCAACAATTCACTGAAATATCTTAATTTTTTAGTATTCGTGTAGCCCGAATACATAGACGTTGTCTTCGCCCGCAATCTTGTAGCCCTGACGTAAAAATAGCACTTGTGTTCGCCCGTAAACTACAGATACAGATTTGTTCGTACATAATAGGTGTGTACCAGCTGCAAGCGCGATACGCCAGTATCACACAGCAGTTATGTACGGCGCAGGGAAAGAAAATATGCGTTCTTAGTCTTCGTGATCGTGAAATCTTCTTGCATATGTCCATGGCACCCACGATACAGGTAATCATAGTGTAGAAAGCATTAGTTACTTTCGTTTTTCCAATCATTGGCTAACTTTTTTGTAAACACACGGTACTATATGGCATTATTAAAAAAAAGTATTTTTTGTTGTGATGTCATAATATTTTTACATGAAGTATAATAATAACTGTTACTTACATAAGAAAATAGCAAACGAGCATGCAGTCCACCAGATGTTAAGTAACCGCTGCTGCCCTTGAATATCTTTATCCTAGCTCAAACAGTACCGAAGTCCTATCTCTAAAAGGTAGCACAATCTATTACGAATCATGGGAACAAAATGGTCGGTTAAGTGTACCCGGTAACCGCAGCTTTCAAACCGACACACAAAAGTTGCTTTACGGTGGGTTATAAAGGTCGCCACCTTAATCCGCATTATTATTATTATACATTAAGTTTTGTTCCGTTTAAATCAGTTTTATGAGGTTAATATTTGTACGAATCAACCGTACTAAATACTATCTGGGGTTCAATGTTTCTATAGTGACGGATGTACTTCACATTGACTTCATAACATTAGAACAAATGAATTCCTAATTTCAATTTTCAAACATTTAATCTCACGTTTGATCGACGCCGCTGGTGATATGAGGGATAGTTCATATTTCACGCAGAGAATTGAGATTGCTATCCAACGCGGGAATGGAGCCAGTGTTCTTGGAACCATGCCGCATAGGCACGGACTCCCTTTAGATTGTTTAGGTAGGGCCTTTATTATATTTAGATTCTTAATAATTAATTAATTTTCTGGTAACGTTCAAATTGATCTTGTTGGATGCTATGTCTACAAAAAATATTTTAGTTAGTTTGCTTACATAACTTGTGCTTTTCCCTTCAATACACACTACTTAAAGTATAAAATGTTTTGATTTTCATATAAAAATTTGGACTGTTCTTACTATTTCTGTCCAATTGGCATGTATCTTGCCCCTGCATGATAAATTGCAGCTATGGACTTGGTCGTAAGGAAATGTATTAATTTTAGGAAGCATATTTTACTACTGCATCCATGTTAGGACTTGTTTACTACATTAATTTAACACTTATTAAGCAAACGTAAGCCTAATTAGAGACTAGAATAGCAAAGAAGTCTTCAGGACTAGTGTCAAATAAGCTAGATTTGCTGCTCCTGAATGCTGCAGCTCCTACTCCCTTGCTCCTGCCGATTAGATCAGGAAAAGGGAATTTGGGAACTCCTCGGTGTCTGATATCCAAAAGACCGTCGCCGAAGGTTGCCTGAAACGTTAGAAAAAATACATTTAAATAAGTGAAAAGTAATCAACGCTAACAGCTTCCCAAACACATAATCCCACTTTAGATATATATTTATTTGTTTTTTAGTATAAAATATACAAAAAAGGCGGACTCAATGCTAAAAGCATTCTCTACTAATCGACCTTTAAGCTCAGCAGAAAACATAGATTCTTTGTATTCGAGTAAAAGTAGTAACGACCAGATATTAAGTACACGCTGTAATCCATTAACATTTACATCAAACCAAACAAGATCAAAATCCTATCTGAGTGCCTATAGAAGTACCTATCTTGCCGAATGTAGATCAACCTTCAACGGAAACACGGCGGATTATGAGGGGGCTATATGTCAATCTGTCTGTTTGTCTGTCCTTATACTCGTATCTGTCAGTCCGTCTTAGTGTATTGTGAAAACATCACTTGACCGATTTAAATGACATCTATTTTATTATGTAGCCTTAGTTGTTGTCTAGGATACAGTTAAAAATCATATCAAAAGGGTTTGAGCAGATATATATTTTCTTTAAAAATCCACGCGTACGTCGTGGGTACAGTCAGTTTAATTATAATTTGCAAAATAACATCGAAAAACACTAACATTATATTCATCGAACGAATCCTTTATTAACCACGACAACAGGCAATGGCTAGACAAAGAGCAATTAACATTGAACAAATATTGAATGAAGTACTATTATGATGTATTCGAAACAGATAATGTAAATACGTACGTGTCACATAAAAGTAATATCGAACATCGGCAGCAGAATACTGAGTAGATTGTGGCGAATCGCATTATACGATGATGGTCAGAATAAGGCCTTGGATTTGAAGACATGATTTAATTTTAATGGTATTTTGTAATTGTATCCTGCTTTTTATTTTGCAGCTCCCTAGATTTCTTCTGTTTTTTGTTGTGAAAAGATATATAATAAAATACTATAGAATTACGATTGTTATTCAACGCGGGAATGCGGCTAGAGTTCTTGGAACTATGTTGCATGGGCACGGACATCCTTTACATTGTTTACGTCATGATTTTGTTATAATTCGTTTAAAAAAACATTTTAATTAAAATGTCACAATTCGCCGTAAAACATTGCTTGTGTTTCGGTTGGAGAGGTGCGGTTGCCGGCTACACCTTGAAGCGAGGCGACCATCTTAGTCCTCCGGATTGGCAACGTATCTATATACATAGGATTTCAGTCGTATTTGTGATTGTACGCCGATGTCTTTGAGCTACAATACTGAACAACAGGTGGTTTACATGCTCGTTTGCTACTCTTCTCACAAAAAATATGTTGATGGTGCGAAACAGTTCTCTAAGGGACTCGCCACTTTCACAACCATATTTCAAAATACGAATCTTCATAACAAAATACCACTTCACACATAGGGTACCAACCCTATAATACTTTAAGTGTAGAGTGACAATTACACCACATAAAGTCATGCACTCGCTATGTAATTATGCGACCCTGGTATTTAAGTGAACTTGAACGCTATATTGAGCAGACTCTTGAAAGAAGTTTAACTTCCGTCAACTCCTTAGCAAGGATAACATTAATGACTTGCAGTAACTAACGTTATGTACTAATGACAAGAAAAACGTTATCATAATAGAATAATAATGAAGGGGAGTAGCAAACAATCGTGTAGGTCATCTGATGTTAGTGTATCTACAGCCCATTTGCATCTACGTCCAAAACTGAAATTTCAATATTTCGTTTCATTGAATGCATTTTTCTATTTAAAGGTTACATATTTACTAGTTTATTGATATTTTATATATATGTGATATTTTATATACAGGTTACATATTTACAATACTGAAAATCTTAAAACTAATTGTATTAAAAGCCTAATCTAACCAATCTAAATTCCAAGAACTCTAGATGCGTTTCCGCGTTAAATAGCAATCGCAATTCTTTGCGCCAGATATGAACCAGCCAACGACGTACAACCGATGGGTGGCAGAAAGGTCCTCGAGTGGTGACCACGTCTAGGCAAAAGGAGCACAGGGCTTCCGCCAAATAGGTGGACCGACGACTGATGAGGATAGCGGGTAATCGCTGGGTACAGTGGGTACAGAACCGGCCAGAATGACACCTAGGGGCATATGTCCAGCAGTGGACATGTAGAGGCTGATGGATGGATAGATGGATGTCGGTGCCTCCTTACTACTAGGGAAGACATGGAGCGAAATCCAATGTGCTACTGCAACCCGTATCGGTGGTAAGAGTTATACCAATCGGTCTAACAGATGTTTCAAGTCACCCATTGGCCAGCGAAAAGATTTAGCAAGTTTAATAAAAAGCAGTTCAACAAAAATCCGAGCAAGTCTGATTAAATTACGCAGATTCGTTTCAATTTTTAGCAGATATAAGGGGTACAAGTGAAAGTATAAGTAGGTAAGCAGGGTATGTTTGTTAAGTGCACGACTTCAACTAAAGTTGTCGAAACTGACCAATGACCGATTAAATTAAGCAGTAGAACAGTTCGATCGGGTAGGTACCACCGCCGTCTTCATAATCTACCGAGAAGCAATAGTTACTTCTCGGTTGGACTTTAATTAAAGTTGACGAAACTAACCAATGAGCAATTAAATTATTGTCTAGGATAGATTTTAACTAGAAAAAGAGGGCCATTGGATGGGAAACTTTAAATATTGTGTGGCCCTCTAAATCATTTGTAATCAATTAAATAAATATGCATTTTATTATGTAACGGATACTCATGATTTTTATTTTTGATTGTCGATATTTCGAATCAGTTTCATGGCTCGTGGCCGAAATATGAGCTAAAATAAATACCTAACTTTCCTTGATAAAAACGCATTTTTATTAAAATAATAACAAAAGCCAGAGAAGAATAAGGACCAATGGCGGCGAGGAAGCATGTCGGCATAAGAGAGCGTTATGTAGTTTGCCGTCACTCCATAAGAGTCGGTCTCACACAGAAGAACGAATGTCCATTTTCCCCAAATCCCGCTTTCTTGGTCTTACCTGCAAGATGCGTCATTAGATGACACGCACTAATAAGATAAGTAAGTATACTCACATCGGGCTGAGAGAAGCCATTTAGGGAATTGAACCCGAAAGCGGAAGAAGCGCTTTGGCTGCCAAAATTGTTTCCAAGGGCAGCGGCTTGTGATGCTGCACCGGACCCTGAGCCACCTGTGCCGCCGAACGACGCCGCTTGGCTGCTAGCCTGACTGCCGCTGAAGCCGCTGAAATTATTAAAAATCAATAATTTAAAACACAATTTGGAACAGCTGCTACACTGCAAATAATGCTTGTTTTTCGACAGCCCCAGAATGAGGATAATGTTTATTGTATGTTTAAGTACGTATGTAAGGTACATCTAATATTATCTACATGCAACATCGAAAATGACTATTTCTTACATTGTTGTTACTATTTTTATATACGTTATGGTATGCATAAATTACATATACATCGTATGGGATTCGTAAAGGGCTATCGTAAGGGTGGAATAGGATAGCATAGGGTTTTAAGTTTGACATAGAACCCTATACTATAATAAGGTGGTGTTGGTTATTTTTGGTTTCGAAGGTTTCCTTTTTTGCCTGACTTTATTTATAGGATCATGGGAATTATCACGTAAGTCCTCCACGAATCATTAATTTCATAATATTATTTAAAATATTACAATTATGTTACGATAAATAAAATAAAAACAAAAACTTCAAGTTGTTTAAGTGGAGAAAAGTGACGAACACACGCTCACCAGAATTTTATATATTAATATAAGAACACATCAATAATTAATTAATTAATTTTTATTTTAATATTAGTCGATACTATCCGAGTACTACAGATCAATCCAAGAAGTTATGTAATGTAAGACCATGGCCGTTATTAAGTTTAGTAGCAACAAAACGTGCAAAACTGACGCGGAAGCATAGCTGTTAGCTATAAAATCTTCCTACTAGCTTCTAAAGCTGGCAATTTATACAATACGTGAATCGCAATGTTAAATACATAAGTACGTACCTTAATCGTAAAGGTTATCTACGGTCATCGATAACACTGATCTTGTATCTTCGCTAAACAATACAGGATGCCGTAAAGTCATCGTTTCAAATATTTGTTTCATTAGTAGCTGTTCCTTGTGATATCGCACGAATTTAAAAGCTCATCTCACAGCGCCATACATTCTTTCAACGCCTGTTAAACAGCGGGATCCGTGTATGGGCAGCGCCAGCCATCAATGCATTCCCGTTATATCGTTATACTTTAATTAATATGGCGATGTAACGAGAAATGATCAATGTTAAGCCGCGCGTCCTATCCCGGGGTGAGAAGAAGCCTGGGTAAAGAGGGAACCCTCGATGCCCGAACAATTCCTACTAGTCTCCTCCCATGCAAGTGCTATTAGTACTCCCGCGTATTAGTAGATTTAATGTAGGACGTCCCTATATTCGTCAGTTCTTTCGTTAGTCATATTCCTTTCTTTGATTGACTTGCCATGTGATTATGTACTACAAATGTCTTTTCTTACTAGTATATAGTAATTCCATGCGATTCAAAACTGTTCTCAATTCTATAGTTCTAATTATATTTGTAGCCTTTCTGAGAATTCTCAGATTTTTAATATTTTTATCTTTAAATGGTGTTGCAGCTAAGGTTTCCACGTTAAAGTTTTTCAACGGATTAACAGAAAATCTCGGAACTGCAAATGAAATAAATATAAATGGCATTCACACTAATTTCGCCTTTCCTAGGAAATTTTCTCCACAATAAAACACTTAAGACTTCCTGCAAATAAGCACCGAGAAGCAATAAGAAAGAAACAGTCTTATATCTTAACATTAAGGTTTCTATTCCTTTGTGCTTTCACCACACGTACTTGTATTAAGGGCAAAACAATTGGCGTGCGTTCGTTGGAATTAGACTTTTATAATTGCTTTCATTGTTCCTTATTTTCCTTTGTCATTCCAAAGAGCCCAGTTATTGGTCGTAGAAATAGAGGTTGGATTACAATCATTATATTACACTGCTTGACCCTTGCTCACATATCCCTCTATTTGCCCAATCGTTCCCTATAACCGGGCAGGGGATTCTTATCTCTCCCTATAGCCGGGCAGTGGATTCCTATTAGAATATTGAGAGTAGAGCAGTGCATATAGAAATATAAGGGGCGCTTCGGGCATCAGAAGCGATACTGCAGGTATTTAACCAAATATAAAGTTAGCGACTTATTCAATTAAACTATTACGGCAATCTAGTATTACAATCATAATAGCAATTATATTGTTAAATTACAATAGAAAAGCTAGGATAATCTATTGAGATAGAGAGCGATCCGTGTACTGCAACGCATCCGACTAGTCACGAGATAGAACTACTGTTCCTTTATATAAGTTCAGGTAAAACGAAATAGGTAGGTGGGGCGATCAGGTGATGTCGTCCGATTCGATGACAACATTTTTTCTCAACAAACTACCTTATTTTTAGCGCAACTATCCTATTTTTATTGAGAACGATAACATTCCTGTCTCTCTTTATAACCGGGTAGAGGACCCTACTCGGAACACTCTACTTTGGAACACTACGGTGTTCCAAAGCGAATGAGCGGATATATCGGTTAGTGGCAGATCTGTCTGTTGGGTGTTTTCAAATAGCTTATGGTCTCTGGTAAGTAACATCGCTAAATATATTGTCAAAAACAGTATTAAAACCCGTTCTTTAATAGTTTTTCAATAAACATTTAAATTTAAAATAATTAATAATTTCTAACATGCTTATAACATTTCCAAATTGAGGAGGAGTCGACACTCGGACCCTCGTATGAGAAGCCGGAATCTTAACTACTAAGTTATGACCACTAAATATAGCGTGGGTTTATTTGTACAAAGTATAAACTGCGTGGGATGGTGGACACATCTACGGTAAGGTTCTATTTTAGTTAGGTAAAACGTCTAAGCGTCTTATAAGGTCACTTTAAACGCTTTTTATAGAAATATTTAAATTAAATGTGCATATAAATAAAATTTATAAGTTTATTCTCGAAACTTGTTGCCTGAATCTAGTCGATAGAAATAACTTCTTCGTGTTATCTTTGAGAAATGCAAACTTATTTTCAATCCGATACAATTTAAACTCAAAAAGGAAATTCAAAGAAATTGTATTTTCTATTCATCTACTCTGAGGCATGATAAGTTGTTTCAAAACGTAAATTTTTATATGTATCGAAATTTTTTCTTATAAAATGGAAGTAGCAAATTAATATGCAGTCCTCCTGATGGTCGACAATCCCCGCCCTTGGACATCTGTAACCAACTCCATAAAGAACAGGAATTACTTATAGTCGATCACAGATGCTCTGCTACTCCTAAAGACTAAGGTGGTCGCTTCAATTGTAAGTGAGCGGGTAATCACCTTTCTACCGAAACGCAAGTAAACTTCATGCAAAAAATTGATATGGCGGCTGTACCTCCTCAGTTGAATCCCTATTTTAACATCCATTGCGTTTGCAACGTTTCTTAAAAATACAATGAGACCTAACGGTTACTTTACAAACAAACCCGACAAGAAAAATCAGTTTAATATAACAGAGTTTTGCAATAATAAGTATAAAAAATACCAGCGATTTGAGACTCTCTTCCTTTTCGAAAACTATAGACGAAAGGCGACTTTCCCAAAATTAAATCAATTGAATGAAAACGCCAGACGCTCCACTTGATGGAAAGCAATCAATGTCGCCTGGACATGTATGACTACACCAGACTAGACGAGTCGCCAGCGTCGCCGGCTTTAAAAGAGAGTTCTCTTTACACCTTTTGTGAATAGCTCCATGTCTAGGCGTTCCGACATTTCAGGAAGAAACTCAAGAGGTAGAAGAAATAAGTGTCACCATACTTTAGTAAATTATCAATCCAGTATTAGCTTAATTCAAAACCTTTTATAGCTAGAAACTGCTGCTAAATGGGGAATTGATATAAAGTGCTTTAGAAATGTTCCTTTCTTAAACCCACTGCAAAGTAAATGTTAAATCTAGACACACGAACAGAGTAGGAAGATATCACAAACGTGTCACCGGAGGCGGTGACCCGTAAGCCTTTGTCGTCTTTTGTTAACTCGAATGTCACGACTTAAGTAAAAGAAACTTGGCTTTTAGTCCAAATGCCTGAGGATAAAAGACAGGACTGAACAAGAGCTTAAGTGTAGAAAGGTTGATTGTGACAATATAATCGCCTAAGCTATAATAAAATACGAAGCCTTTTTTTCAAGGTGGGAGGACTATACTTTGACCGGGGAGGTACTACCGCTGTCCTCTTAATTCGGCGTAAATCATTACTTGTGTTTCAGTTGAAGAGGTGTGGTTGCCAGCTTTGAAGCGAGGCCATCTTAGTCCTCAGGAGTAGCAACGTATCTACGTTCGAGTTCAGATAGGATTTCAGTCGTGTTTGTGATTACACGTGGATGTGTGAGCTGCGAGTACTTAACATCAGGTGGTTTGCATGCTCGTTTTCTACTTTTTCCACTTAAAAAATGTAGGTTATAGGTACATATGGGTGTAACACTGCCGTACTGCCGTGAAGTAAGTCCTGTGTCAGTGGCAGCGGATGTCAGCTTACTAGCGAGGCAACCGATTTAATCTTAGTGTCAACGCATCTACGTACGACTTCAAAAAGGCTTTTAACACGCTTTTATTAGCTTCGATCGTATGTTTTTTGGTAACGAAAAACACGATTTTAACGTACTTAAATATCTATCAAGGACATCGGTCCTTCATAAGTCTTCGGACAATGCCGTAATATGAAAAATACGTCCCGATATACTTACTACAACCTTCAGAATTAGCGATTTATTATTTAATATGTACTGTGTACTCACCGTTATCAATTTTTGATTGCCGATATTTCGAACCAGTTGCATCGCACGCGGTCACGGCGAAATTGCGGTGCGAGGGAAACTGTAGACAGATGCTAATGGTAGATTAATCGATCTATCCTACATCTAGTTTCTTTTTGAGTTCCATATCAATCTCTTTGGTGAGGATTTCTATAGCAGAGACCACTTACGGCAGATAAAATAAATTGGCAAAGAAACATTTATTTTTAAGTAATATTATTTCGTGATCACGTACCCTTCCTTTAGCAAAAAAATGGTTATAATCGATCTAATCGATTTGGAGTTTTTGTACATACATACGAAAAAACCCTTTCCTCTTTTTATTAGTATACATCATGTCAGTTTAACTGCAGATTGTTACGAAGTACGCTTATTTTTGTTACAGGAGCTGTCGTCACAAGCAACAGCAATCGCAGCGTTATCAGTAATAATATTCGTGCTGTCAGTGGTATTGGCGATGGCTTTGCTACCTGCAGCGGCCGAGTGGGAGGCTCTTGCGCTCTCCGGCTCGATCCTGGTCACATTATGCCTTGGAGTCGGTACCCTGATGGCAACTCACCACGCCCCGCTGCCACTATTCGCTTTGATACTGGTAAGTTGTTTGATATGAGAAAAGTAACACATGTATGCAGATCACGTGCGTGAGTAAAACAAGCATTCAGACCTGATGTTAAATAGTCGCTGCAGCTTATAGACACAAGTCCCGTCTGAGCTCTGCGCTCGCATATAGATGTGTTGCTACTCATTTTACGATATAACAGGTACGCACGATTGACGAATTTTCAGAGGTGGGAGAATTATAGTTCGACTGGGGAGATACCACTGCCGCCCTCATAATTCGCCGTAAAGCATTATTTGTGTTTCGATTGGAGAGATGCGGTTGCTTCCTACATTTTCAAGTGAGGCGACCATCTTAGTCCTCAGGAGTAGCAACGCATGTATGTTCGAGCTGTGATGGGATTTCCGTTGTTTGCGATATTTATGGGCTGCGACTACTTACTATCAGGTGATTTGAATGCTCATTTGCTAGTCTCCTCACATAAAAAAAAATCATGAATCCTTCTTATAGTGTTCACTTGCGCTATATAAAAAACCTATATGCAAAATTTCTAGATCCTAGGTTCGTCAATAGCGATTGAACGGATCTTTGGGTCTGTCTGCCACGTTTCCCATTTATATATAAAGATTTTCCTTTCCGCGGACGTAAATCAAGTACGTAAATAAAGTTTAATGTACTTTAGAAACTTAATTCCCATGTCGCGCTGAGTCCCAGAACTTTAAATTAATATTGACGTCACCAAAGAACACTCGAGATTTATACGGACATCCATTTTTATACGAGTACAGTAGCTAAGTCTAGTTCATGTTCAGTAGTCGTTGGAGCCCATGGACATCCACATACAACCTCAAAAAACTGAAGTCTCAGTTGAGGTTTTATGTAGATGCGTTGTCGCGCCTGATGAGTAAGATGGTCTCCTTCAAAGCCGACGATGTATTGGCGACTCCTCTGGTATTCCAAATGTTCATAAGCGACGGCGGATACTTTTTAACAGGTGGCCTGTCTGCCTTTTCCTCAGCCTAAAATATGTAAAAAGGTACTATGTGGATGTCTATGAACTGTAGCAATTACGTAACATTGGTTGACCTGCATGTGCCTTTGCTCCTCTTCTTCCATAAAAAATCATCATAACTGATTAAGAGGATAAAATAGGTGGTAGTTTATTAAACGTGTCGAAATTACCTAAATATATCTAAAAATATTAAATAGTTTTCAAAATTATGACGCGCGCTAAGAATTCCTCTATTTATATAAGATATCGAAGTTAGTTCTAACACAATTTTCGTATTCACCATTGCATTGGAAAGTTCGTGATATTTGAAATCTAAAATTTGTCCAATCCACGTTTCTTCTCGTGCTCAAGTTACAAGTGCTCGAATTTCAATTCTATATTTAGTTAGAAAAAAAATTGACAGAGGGATAATAAGTGCTTTCATTGCGCAATCGTGACGTGAATACAATTTGATAGCCAAACCTGCTTCGTGGATATACCTTTATGATATGGTGTCTATATTGATGTAGAATAGCTATTTCCATATATTTTTTATCGACCAGAAGGTTTCAGCATTAAGAAAGAAATAAAGAACACGTTTATTCCATCGATGTTCCAACAAAATAAATAAGTACATTTTAATGTCTTTTTATGTTAGAAGAGTAGCAAACGAGCTTGTAAACTATCTTATGATAAGTAATCGCAGCCCTTAGAAATCCACTGACAATCACAAAACCGACTGTAAACCTATCTGACCTCGAACGTGGCTACCTCATCTCGCTTCAAAGCGTAGCTGGCTACCGCTTCTCTCCAACCGCAACACAAGTAATGCTTTACGGCGGATTATGAGGGCGGCGGTGGTACCTCTCCGGTCGATATCCTTATCAGTAGTGTTCGTGATTGTACGTGGATGTCCATGGACTGAAGAGACTATTTAACATTAGATGGCCTGCACGCTCGGTTGTTCCTTTAACAAGATTAGAAGTTGAATTTTCAATAAATGCTAAAAACCTTGTGTTACATTTTCAGTCTTTTTTTGAGTTATGACAAAGTAATTTAAAAAGATGAAGTCAATAAGCAAAGTTTTCAGTCGTTGTTATAAATTAGCTTGTGCCAGCTCTGGAGATCAATCAAAGGTATTGAAGGGAAATTTAGTTATTTCAATACGAGGAGTAATAATTCTATTAATGGATCTGTAACGAATTCAAAGTCGGAAATGTGCCTTCAATTAATGTTTCTAAGAGAAACTTCCGGCCCATTAACTACTAATCTTTAGCGTGTTTTTCGACATAGTATATTAGTAATGATTGAGTGATTTGTGATCTGTTCAGTGCATATAAAAATTAATTACTGATTTATAACTTTGGCAGTAACTTTTTTATATCTCACTGGTCTCTTACTAGAGCTTGGGGAGGTATGATGCGAATATGTTGACGAACTTGGTCTGTCTGTCATTCGTTATTCAAAAATTTTTGAGTATATATTTTCCATCACTTATAATATCTTATTTGACAGCCCATTAAAGGTCTGGCAGAAACCTACAATATGATTTATTTTGCTTCACGACTCTAATGACGTTTAAATGATTAAATGATTATCTTAGCCTTCAGACGTAAAAAAATGTGAAAGAAAGAGCAAAAATACAATAAACGCCTTAAACAAAATACCGGGAAATTAGATTAATTCAAATTCAAATATTTTTTTTATAAAGTACATATTTGCGTACACTTAATGGATGTCAAAGTTATAATGTAAAATCGCGTCATTGGCTTCGGTCGCCTGTTGGCTAAGGTTGAACGGGAGGAAAATCCGGCGGATAATTACATCAAAAATCTATTTTTAAATTGTTAAAAAGATGATAAATTTAATCTTTGAATATTAAATCACAGCAATTGTTAAAACCGCTTCAAACAAACTTTAAAATAATTAGGTACAACATTGTTTCCGTTAAAAGGAAGTTTTAAAAGAACAATTCCCAGCCTTACTTTTGTACTGGGTCCTATAAATTTAAAAAGCCTGACGGCGATTTAATTACTGCGACTTAGAAATGTACTGCCTGTGCTCTTTTCGTTTATGTTATAAATCCTTTAATTTTCCACCTAATTGAAAAAAGGTTTTGGTGACTCGGAAGCCTGTTGTATGACTTTTATTAAAAAATGTGTTTTTTAGTACTTGCAACTTTATTTATTTATTCTTTATTACGCCAAATTAGACACTCGGCCCAGCTTCGCTCGTATAATTGAGTTTATATTCACTTACATTATTTTTCTTTCAACATGCATCCAGTCATTGCCCAGTTGCAAAAACTAACAATTAGAAACATCTATTTCGAACGACGACAGAATACTTAACTATATTGATTAGTTAATTATTTAATTTCTCGCTCAATTTACAAAAAAAAAACGTTGTTTTATAATATTTGGAAATACAAAAATATGGTACAAAAGGCGGACTTAATGCTCAAAATAATTTTTTAATAATCAACCTTTGAACGTTGCAGAAGTCATAGAAGGTGGTATAAATGAAAATGAGGTGGTAAAAAATGTCGAAGTGATTAAATTTTGAAAATTAGTATTTAAATATTTATAGCTATAATTAGATATATAAATGTCACTGTAACTTTGCATCCAAGTAAATTCAGGTTCAGGAAGTGGTCTGAAGATTTATATAAAATGGAGTATTTAAAGACTGGTGGTTTCGTGGTGAAACATCCGTCAGGGCTTTTAAGAGGTTTAAGCCTGAAATACCCTTTTCGCTCTGTGACGGAAGGTACTTTCCAAGCGTAAAAAAAAACCCTGCGGGTTTGAGAAGCTGCATTCTTTGACCATAATTAAATGTCTGTCTTATATTGTCATTATCAAAAAAAAAAAATCACTATATTACCTATTTGTCCACTTTTAAAGTAGTGAATGCATTGTTGTTCTGCATTTTACTATACTATACTTAGAAGTACTCGCGATTAACGATTTTTAATTGCTAATGATTTCTTTGTTAAAAATTATTTGTTTTTGCATTTCGACTGGAGAGGTAACTTCACGGAAGCTTCACGGTAGATTATGAGTTAGTCTTGTTTAATTACTTTAGTTCTCTTTGGAGTTGGAAGTGGATTTTAACTAGATAAAGCGACTATTTAACAACACGTGGCCTGCATGCTTGTTTGCTATCCCTCTAGAATAAAGAAGTCTGATAGTATTTAAAGGTGGGAAAACTATAGTTCGACCGGAGAGGTACCGCCGCCGCCCTCATAATCCTCCGTAAACCTTTAATTGTGTTTTGGTTGGAGAGGTGCGGTTGCCGGCTACACTTTGAAGCGAGCGACCATCTTAGTCCTCAGGAGTAGCAACGCATCTACGTTCGAGCTCCGATAAGATTTCGGTCGTGTTTGTGGTTGTACGAGGGCGTAATGGGCTGTGACTACTTGACATCAGGTGGTTTGCATGGTCCTTTGCTACTCTTTTCACATAAAAATAGTAACCGATTTATATTTTACTGTCACTCAACTCATTCTCACACTACTTAACTCTATTGTCTACTACTACTCCACTCTACTGTCCATTTAAGAATACCAGCCCACTATCATCTGGCTACAATTCTGTTGAAATTCTGTTGAAACGTGCTTAGAAAAAGAACTACTACATCTTTTCAATTTCCATGTAGAGTTCTTTGCAAGGGTGAACTTATAACGAGTGCGGACAAAACGAGTTTTAGGGTTGGTGGTTTTTTTGCAAATCAGTAGGATTTGCAAAAAAAACAATATTATAATTGTCCAATACGTTCACATATACCGGTTTTAAATCAAAATGGCTGAATTGATTTCGATTTTGAATTTTCACATAGATATAGATTAGATTTTTTATATTTTTTTAGATTGGAGACGGACACAGGCTACTTTGCGTTGTGCAAGTAAAACATAAAGGGACTGAAATAGAGGATAAAATTTCCTACGGGGAAATGATTAGTTTTTAAGTGGGGATGCAAATATGGGCTTTTTATATTTGGTATTTTGGAGTAGTGAAAATGTGCACTAAGAAAATATTTTTTTTATATTGAAAGAGTAAGAAACAGGCATGCAAGCCAAGCCTGATGTTAGGTGGTCACTATAGCCCATGGACAACCACGTCCAATCTCAAATAGAACAGAAGTTTTAGTTAAGGATGGACGCGGAAACGTTCCTACTCTT
>DWON01004711.1:0-15870 GCA_018251015.1 Phocides pigmalion okeechobee | reverse complement strand
CGAATCTTTTCACCTTCGAATATTCGCGGATACATATGAATATGGATGCAGACGCGGATGTGGATGCGGATGCGGATGTGGATGCGGATGCGGATGCGGATGCGGATGCGGATGCGGATGCCGATGCGGATGCGGATGCGGATGCGAATTCGGATGCGGATGCGGATGCCAAGGCCGATGGGAATATCTGGCGCATACTTTAACATTAAAAGCTATACTAAACAAAAACTATACTAACTGTTTTACCAACCAAAAATGTACAGTTTAAGTAGGATAAAAAAAGTTTTTCATTTTAAAATCTGTTATATGCATATAAAATATGTCTACATGAATAAATTCATAAGTTGTATATTAAGTACTGTGAATTGAAGTAGATTCATAAATATCATATACGGAAGATCCAATGTCAAAGAGAGGGTTCTGTAGAGCGTTAATTTGTCGTCGTTCACGTTTATAAAACGTAAGAATTTCTCTAAAAGTACCTTCTCGTTTAGATCTGAAATATAAAGGAATACCGAATATAACATGAGGGCCACGAAATACAATGCTGGAAGCAAATTTTAAAGAAGGGAGAACTGTAGTTACCATCGTACCTCGTAGAGGTACCATCGTCGTTCTCATAATCCGCCGTAAAGCAAATCTTGTGTTTCGGTTGCAGAGGTGCGGTTACTAGCTACACTTTGAAGCGAAGCGACCAACCTAATTCTCAGGAGTAGCAACGTATCTACGTTCGAGCTCAGATAGGATTTCAGTCGTTTTTGTGGTTGTATGTGGATGTCTGTGAGCTGCAGCTACTTAATATTAGGTGATTTGCATGCTCGTTTGCTACTCTTTTCACATACAAAAATCGCTCTTCGCTGTAATCATCAGCGAGGAATATTAAAAAGAGATTTACGTGTTCGACCTCATAAAGCCATGAAATTGCTGTACAAATTGTAGCAACACTCCCTTTGAGGGAATTTACATGAACGTCGAATATTGCGAGCGTAATATTAATTTAATAAATATAAACTACCCTTGAAGGGCAGACGTAGTACTGGAAATTAAAATATGTCCTGCGATTGACGGATTAGTTAAATGCTCAATCCATTAATTAAATAAGAAGTAGTTAAATTTTGTCTCAATATTTTCATGCCTTTTCATTTTCTTTTTTTTTATGTGAGAAGAGTAGCAAACGAACATGCAAACCACCTGATGTTAAGTAGTTGCAGCCCATAGACGTCCATGTACAACCACCAACACGACTGAAATCCTATCTGAGCTCGAACGTAGATACGTTGCTATTCCTGAGGACTAAGATGGTCGCCTCGCTTCAAGGTGTAGCCGGCAATCGCACCTCTTCAACCGAAACACAAGTAATGCTTTATGGCGGAGTATGAGAGCGGCGGTAGTACCTCCCCGGTTGAGCTATAGTTGTACCACCTACCTTATAGTGTTTATATTTACTTACATTATTTTTCTTTCATACATGCATCCAGTCATTACCGAGTTGCAAAAACTAACAATTAAAACATCTATTTCGAACGGCGACTGAATTACTTTATTGAATTGAACTATTTAATTTCTCGTCAATTACAAAAAAAAAACTTATTATGCAAAACTTTCCTCAGGAATCACTTTGCCTGTTGATGAAAACTGTGAGAAAATCCGTTCAGTACTTTTTTAATTTATCGCGAACAGACAGACGCGACGTGGGACTTTGTTTTATAATATTTAGAGAAGAGATATGCATAAAAAGAAATAAAAATCTCGTTATAATTAACCGAAATATCCCATTATATTCTTTAGGGTAATTCAAGAACAAATTATAAATTATAAATAGAACAAACATATGAACAATGGTTGGATATTTATTGTTAAGTACTGTTGAGTATTGTTATAGTTACTTATCTTAATGATACAACTAATGAACTATAACAAATTTTCAATAATAGGTAATAAGGTTATTGTACTTAAGTGGAATCGTATAACAAAATCAATCTATTCAAAAGTATAATGCCGGCAGTTACTGCAAATTTAAATGAAAATTAATTTACAAGTGACAATAATGAGATGACTGATGATAGGAATTTAAACACATTTTCACAGATTAAAAGGTAAATTGGAAAATTATGTAACAAAGACAATCAAAATTCTAAAGTGTAGTCAGATATAAATCATTGAATGGTAGGTTTGTCATGAATTAATCATGTTCTGTGTGGATAAAGAAATAAAATGTTCAAACAGCCAAACATAGGTAAAAGATAAGCTATAATAGTTTTTCTGATAACTCCTCCGTAAAAAATAGGAATCAGTTAATTTTAGTACTTTGTGATTTTTAATTTAATAAAAGTAAACTATGTATTTTGTCTAGCTCTGGGTACCTTGTCGAGTAAGGGGATATCAATAGTGTCAGTACCCGGGGATATTAATTCCGGGGATATTATACTTCTTTTGGCGCATTAGAGAAAATGATGAGAGTATTTTTTTACGATGCGCGCGCACACCATCACAAAAAACCGACACCACGAAATTAGCTAGTTTTGTAGTAACAACGTTACTGTCGTTAATTTGATAAGTTGCGAAGTGATATACAATTAAAGATAATGAATTTACTTTATGATATTTAAATTAAATTTATTTCAATGTATTAAATATATTTTTTCTTTTATTAGTGTCCTTTTCACTACAAACATAGGATATCGCGAAGGACAAACATTTTGGAAAGACATTTGTCTTTTTACGCCTACGTTTTTTTTAAGTGCTACTTGCATAAAATCCAGTGTCACAAATCATCATATTATCATATCAAGTTAATAATAAATTAATTAGTATATTAAGTCCTTAAGGGATTACATAAATATAATTCTTTTATTTTTTTACAAATTATATAAATCGTTTTAAAACAACGTTGTCAAATCAAAATATTACATTACGGTATAGTACTGAACAATAGCATAATGTCAATATCGTAACCTAACTATAACGAACTGGAAACATTCCGACTGTATAATCTTATAGTCTGTTTAGTTTCTGTAGTCTTTTTCTACGAATCGATTCGAGACTAGACAAAGTATCAAGTTAAAGAAACTACGGACAAATTTTCAAATGTCCCAGTTTTTCGGACACGCTATTAAAGTTCAATAGTTTACTCAGAGAAGTGCTAGAACTTTTAAAATGGATTACGAAGGCTGCGTTAATACATCCACAAGTACCACCGCTGCCTTACAATACGCCCTAATAAGCTCTTGTGCTTCTTGAACGAGTGGTTTTAATTGCCAATATAGAAAAAGACAAATATAAACTTGAAGCAATTTTTATTTTTCTACAGCGGGTTTTTCTAGATTTTTGCAAAATAGAACAACAGTTTAACCGGGAGTTACCACTACCGCTCATTATCCGTCGTAAAGCAGTTGTGTTTCGGCTGGAGAGGTGCGGTTGTTGGCTACACTTACAAGCGAAGCGTCATATCAGTCGTCAAAAGCAAAGCATCTATGCATGTAACGTAATCAACTATGTACGTGAGGCAAGGCTTTAGTCTATTTTGAGGTTTAATATAGATATCCATGGGCTGTAGATACCATTTAACATGTGATGACCTGCACGCTCTTTCGCTGCTTTTCTAACATAAAAACAAAATGTATCCTACGTTATAGTGTTTGAGAGACGCATATCTATTGTGGCATCGTGACTTTCAATTTGGTCCACCAATACGAAAGCGATAGTCCATAAAATTTGGCCCATATACACATTGAATCAGTGTCAACTAATACTTCACATATTTTATTTAACTTTACATTCATTTACTTCTCATAATAATTTATATATTTAAGTGCATGTGGACGCTTTACACTAAAATGAATTGTAAACATCCTCGTCCATCCTTAAATAGAACTTCTGTTCTATATGAGATCGGACGTGATTGTCCATGGGCTGCAGTGACCACTTAACAGCAGGTGGCCTGCATGCCCGTTTCTTACTCTTTCATAATAATGAAAACGAATGGTAAACCTAGAGGAGTCCGAGGATATCCAAGAGTATGGCAACCCTACTCGAGTCCAGTACCAACTATTATGTTACACCGATCACGTATCAAACTGAAAGCATAATTCAAGCGAATTTGAGGTGACAAGACACAAAAAATATGATGCGAGTCCAACGACAACGAAATTTGCGGTCTAATGATTCCGTATTATCGTTTACGTTAATTATAACCCCTTTTTTAACACTATTTTTTAAACTGCGTCTGGCTATACAGTTTATAACAGGCATCTAAGCCTGCAGGAAGCCTTTAGGAAAAGCTGCAGGTTAACGCTATTTTTATATATATGGCTAAATAGCCCCATACCAATTAACCCAGGTACAAAATGACCAAGTTCTTGCTTTAGTGGTTTGTAAATTGCATAGAAAGTTAATTCTCTCCTTTCATTCTGTTGAAAGATTTTTATCTTTCTTTAGAGGTATCTATCTGTATTTTACACAAAAACCTGCATTTCAAATTTTAATGTAAGTCATACAGTTCTGGATAATATATAATATAATATAGTCAATTTTCGCTTACATATAATAAAGCGAACCCAATCCTTATAAAATAATAAATGATTTTTAATAAGTGGATCCTTATAAGCAGACACGTAAGTCATACATTTCTCGATAATATATAATATAATATAGTTAATTTTCGCTTACACATAATAAAGCTAACCCAATCCTTATAAACTAATAAATGATTTTTGAAAAGAGGAATTAAAAAAAATTATATGGTAACATAGTATATGGTAGCCTAACATGGTATATGATTTTAAGCTAATACAATCATTTGAATTAAAGAGTAATATTTTCTACATACGGAACCCCAACAAGCCCGTGTTCAGGTGGTGTGACCAAACACAAAGTGGGCTTTGTTTAGCAACCTTGACAGATAGATCTCCTATCCGAGTTATCTCCGTTCTGTCTTATTTCGCACTTTTTATTTCATGACGTGAACCATAAACCAACCTAGATAGATCTTTTTTTTATGTGAAAGAGTAAGAAACGGGCATACAGGCCACCTGATGTTAAATGGTCACTGCAGCCCATGGACAACCACGTCCAATCTCAAATAGAACAGAAGTACTAATTAAAGATGGACGCTGTTGCGTTCCAACTCTTGAGGACTAAGGTGGTCGGCTCCAATAATGTGTATCCGGCAACACACCTCCCCAACCGAAACACGATACCTGAAGAACATATCGCTTTACGGCGTGTTATGTGGGTGGCGGTGGTGCCGCCCCAGGCGAGCTCTGACGGCTCTACCACCTTTTCAATATATATTAGATCATATATTATATAGCTCAGATCGATCAACGTTGCGGGAAGCGGCACTAAACTGGAGTTTATTTTAGATGAAATATTGAATTTTTCTTACGTAACTCTTTAATATAATATAACTTGAACTTCAATGTGACCACTAATCATAACTTCAATTACCTGTCATTACGTTACTGAACAAAGTTAGTTGGGTAATCGCTGTAATTATAATGGTACATTTTGGATGGCAACTTCTACAGAAGTTTGGGAGATTGCAGCCAGAGGGGCTGATAGTAGAATCGATCGAGACTTACGACCGTTAATAAGTATAACGGTTGAAATAGCTTCTTAAAGCCTTTATAGTCTTACCGCGACGAGTTGAAAGTTTTGGTTAGGTTTTTTCTTGTCTTAAATAAATATTAATTATATATTTCGATGCATATGTACATCGATATTCGTAATTCAAAATGTCGATTGTTTCAGAGCAAGAATGCGACCAGCGTTATTGGTAGATTGTGGATTGTTTTGGTTAGGTTTTCATTATTATGTTTAAGATGTTCTGTGTTATATTTAGGATGCTCTGTAGGTTTTACTCATGTATGAGATAATTTGGTTTAAATAGAATTGTGAAGTAATGTACTGTTTTGTTGCAGACTCACATAGGAAGAAACGATCTTAGTCCTCCACTAATCTTAGTTTTTAAGCAACGCATCCATCATATATCTCGGGTAAGAATCCTATTCTATGTTCAGTTGATTACATGTATAAAAGGACGGTTCATACTATCTTCTTATCTTCGAACTTTTGCAACTTTACGTCTATTAACTAACTTATACAGTTTTGCTTGCTCATCAGTTGAATTTACGAAGTTTCATTCAATCTTTCAACCCTATTTTACTTTCTTACGGGCGTAATTTCCAAAATTATTTGCTTAGTATTCACTGTATTTAAAAAAACGACAAAATTTTAGAATTCTTGCTTAAACGGTTTAGACTGTGCATACATTTTTGTCTATCAATCTTTACTCTTTTAGCCGGGTCGCTAGTACAGCTTCGCTTGTGTAATAGAGTTTATATATACTTACATTATTTTTCTTTCATACATACATCCAGTCATTAGCGAGTTGCAAAAATAACAATTAGAAACATATATTTCGAACGACGACTGAATTACTATATTTAATTTAAATATTTAATTTCTCGCCCAATTTACTATTATTTAGTTGTTGAAAACTAGAAAATCCGTCCAGTATTTTGAGTTTATCACGAACAACGGGGGACTTCGTTTTATAATATTTAAAGATATATAAATTAAATTATTTCTACATTATGTCGAACCTGACTTACCTTTCCATTCGAACTGAGACAATAAGACTCGTTATTCCCGGTTCGGAATACTTGCTCAAGGTGCTGGAAGAGCAAACTCGATCAACGTTTGTCAGTTAAATAAAAGTTTTAACGATAAACCTGTTAAAGTCGCGGTAAACTCATTAAAAGTAGGAAGCAGCGTTGGTTGAACGACGCAATTGTATGGCGGGCTACTGTAAGCAGAAAATTGAATAAGGCTTCTGATTATATAAAATACTAACATTTGCTCGTAGCTTGGCTTGCGCTAAACTTGATAAGCAGTACATTCCAATATGTATATTTTTACTTTAATATATATATATGTTTTATAGATTGTAATTACAATAGTGGAAATCAACAAGTTAATTATAATAAAAGCGTAGCTTAGACAATCTAAAGGGATTCCGTGCTCGTGCAGTAAATAGCCCACTTTCCAATAAATAGTTCAGTTTTAATGTATCATATTTATTTGATTCAAATCTTAAAAAATAAATTATCTCCTATTTTACCTCCTTATAAATTTTCCAAAATCCTTTTATTAATGCTCAATTACGCTATACAAATTACAATTATACAAAGAACCTATCTGTAAAATTTCAGGTTTCTAATTTCAACAGTTTCGACTGTCCGTTATTCTCTGGCGCAATCAGTCACCTTAATCTTTTATAATTATATAGACTTCATGTAAAATAAGGAGTCTATCTGTAAATATCCACTGCGCGCTTGAAGTGGTTTTTAACAGTCTAACAGCACGCATGAAGTCGATAAGTTTAACTGCATACAGTTATGTGCGATTGTAACTGAATGTCATGTGCAAAGCTCAAGAACTCAATGCAAATATTAACATGTAGATGGCGTAGTTGTCAAAGTTAGTAGCCTCTTAAGAGTTAAGAGTACCACAAATGCCGTTGTAATCGATTTCAGTTGGGACTCCTATTCTATATAAAATTTATAATATCCCCATATGGTAGTAACTACTTAATATTTGGTGGGTTGCCTTGATTATTTCACTGCCATAAAAATAAAATGAAAATAGAAAATCTATTAACAATGAACATAAAGGTATGTAAAGGTACGAGTACATATTCAAGTACATTCTCTTACAAATATAACAATGAAACAATATTCATAATACCCACACAGCGTAAAAACAGAACAGCAGAAATTATAGAGCCGAGTGTAGCTAAGTACCGGATAAAAATTCAGATTTCGTTTCAGTTGTTATTTTCGGTCCGTAAGTTGTGTTTTTTTAAGTGACTTGGGAGTATTTTAAAATTGTAGCTGTAGGAAAATGTGAATAATGTTGAGCTATTTTCAGATTCAGAATATTTTTAAATAGGTACATATGAATATGCCATTAGGTGGTAGAACTATTGTCTCTGTAGTTAAACCAAAATAGCGCTACTGTATCTCCTGTTTGTCGTAATAAGCAATTGAAAGGAGTCTTCCAAGATCGGGAATGGTAAGAGTGGAAGTAGGAGCCATTCGACGTAGCGATCCTGGGAAGGAATTTGATGCGAGTGGTCCCGCCCCAACAAAAATTTGAAAATTTTTGAGCCAATTTCAGATTCATAATGTTTATAAAATTTATTCCATAGCGTGGTAGAACTATTGTCTTAGTAGTTGTACCAGAATAGCGCTAAGGTATCTCGTACCTCTCGTAAGAAGCAACTAAAAGGAGTCTTCTAGGATGGTAAGAGTGGGAGTGGGAGCCTTCCGGCGAAGCGATCCTGGGAATGTCGTCGATGTTAGCGGTCTCACACTGACATAGGCATAAGCTGATGCCATAGGCGCTAGCAAAGCTTCCCCGATATGTACCAGACTGTGTTAAAGAACACCACTTGCATTGGTTAAGAGATCCTGGTATTCTCTACAAGCATAAAGGAGGCCACAGAGGAAGGTGGTATTCTTTGTAAGCACACAGAAGCCACCAAAGAAGAAGGATATCGAGTTGTTAGAAAGGTTTATCAAAAAATAATCTTTCCCCGACATGAACCGGATTGTACTAGAAAACACCAGTTGAGTTCGTTACTAGATCCTGGTATTCTCTACAGTTATCTATAAGGATGCCACAGTGGAGTTAGATATTCTCTACTAGCATACAAAATCCACCGAAGAAGGAGGATGCTAGAACTATATTTCGCGCATATCACCGACACCCTCATAACCTGCCGAGAAAAAAATGTTTGCTTCTCAACTTGAGCGGTATATTTACATGCAAGATAATTCAACTCCTCAAGAATGGCAAACAATGTACGTAAGGCCACAGATAGGACTTCACTCTGTTTGAGATTAAATATGAATCCATAAGCCGCTCTAATGATAAACTTACAAGTGAGGCAAGCCAGAAGGAGCAGCACATCTACCTATCTCATTCCCCTTTGAAGTTAGATACAGATGTCCATGGACAATAGCGACCAGTTAAAATATACTTGCAAATTTAAGAAAAAGATGGTAAATGCTTTTGAAATTTAAATGAGACCAAACGGCAACAATAAATAAAACAATATTTATAATGAAATATCCTTCCAGATAAAATAGAAAAATTGGTTTCGATCTAAAAACTGAAAACCTGTTTTCTTGGGCCACGGTTAAAAAGAAAGACCGATGGTTAATATTTCTTGAACATTATTAATATTATAATTAAAAGTTATATAAAATGTTTATTAACATTGTAATTGAAATAATGATAATCTTAAAACTAATTAAAGTAAAAGCCTAAATAATCTAAAGGAAGTCCGTGTCTATGCTGCCAAGAACGTTGTATTCCCGCGTTGAAGAACAATTGCAATTCTGTGAACGAGAAATGAAACAGCTTATCACCCGTGTCGAAGAAACGTAGGACTAATTATTTGAATTTTGAATATATTGAATATATGTACATGAAGTAAAAAAAAATACATGTAAATGTGGCATCCCAAACATTCTTTCGCATAGCCAAGGGTAGTCACGTTTGTACTGATTCTAAATTATAGCGATCCTAATTGCGATAAAACGGTACAAAACCGGTATCTACAAACCACCGAGTTACAGAAACGTGACTTTCCCTACTTGGTTTTAAAACTGTTTTTCTCATTAAATCCAAGTTGGAACTGTGTTACAAATCGTAGGATACTTCATTATAAAGTTTACGACGTAACTAACCTAAAACTGACTTTGGATAATAAAGAAGTATATTTATGAGACAAATATAAACAGTTGGTAGAACTATAGCGCCGCTGGGGAGGTTCCACCGCCGTCCTCGAAATCCACCGTAAAGCATTACTTGTGTTTCGGTTGGAGAGGTGAGGTTGCCGGCTACACTTTGAAGCGAGGCGATCATCTTAGTCCTCAGGAATAGCAATGTTCGAGCTCAGATTGTCGGTCGTGTAGGTTTGCACGTGGATGTCTATGGGCTGCGACTACTTAACATCAGAAAGTTTGCATGCTCGCTTGCTACTCTTCTCACAAAAAAAATAACAAAATAATCTAGAACCGCGGAAAAGATCCCAATAATATAAAAGACCAATAATTTATAATAGTATACAAGGGAAAGAAGTTATTTCGGATGGTAACCCCATAGACAGTACCTTGCCTTGACTGCCCTGTCTTGACAATAATAACTTAATGACGAGGGTTTAAATCGAGTTCATTCTAAAACAAAAGAACGTAGAAATGAGGAAAGGATTTGTCTATTATACGAGTAAAAAAAGTTAATTTGGATGCAAGTCCCATAGACATGGCTTCGCCTTTCATATTGTCATAAGACATTTGCCCTGTCTGCCCTGCCTTGGCAATAAATACTTAATGATGAGGGATTAAATAGAGTTTATTTTAAAACAAAAGAACGTAGAAACGAAGAAAGAATTTCTCTATTATACGAGTAGAAAAAAGTTAATTTGGATGCAAGTCTCTCATGATGCAAGTCCCATAGACATAGCTTCGCCTTTCTTATTCTCAAAAGACATTTGCCTTGGTTGCCCTGCCTTGACAATAATGACTTCATGACGAGAGATAAAATCGAGTTCATTCTAAAACAAAAGAACGTAGAAACGAGAAAAGGATTTGTCTATTATACGAGTGGAACAAAGTTAAAAATGGAAGTTCAGAGCGGCTTAATTTTTCAATAACGTCCCTACATGAGGGAGTTTTAACTTTATCCGACGATGACACATTTACCCGAACACTAACGATTCAGCCATCCGGCAAAGTGTTTGGATTTTTCAAGTAATTTTGGATTTTTTTGACTCTATTCGAGATTTATGAATTATATCAATAAATTTTAATTTACAGTTGCTTTGTACCAAGGCTTTACTGGTGCTAAAGTAAATATTGTAATAAAACATGAAGCTCTATCTTATGTATACTTCGAGTAAAGCTAGAAAAGGAATAAAAAACACACAAAATTTTGAAATAATGAAGCCTCCCCCCCCTCTCGGTTAAGCCATCTTAGCGTACTTATATTTGGGTAAAAGGGTGTGATTTCCGGCTCACTTACAAACGAGCGAACATCTCAGTCTTCAGGGGTAGCAACGCACCTATGCACGATGTTAGGCAGGAGTTTAATCTTCTTTGTAAGCTGCAGAGACTGTTTAATATCAGGTGACTGACACGCTCGTTTTCTTGACAAATCCAACACGCAAAAAACAGTTTTATGTGTTGACTTTAAGTAAAAGTTAAATCTAAACTACTTATATTTTTTACTATTTAATGTAACATATCTAAGAACAAAACCAATAATAACATTAATATTAAAAAACTTAAATTATGTAAACATTGGATCTGCTTGGTTCGCAAATAAATAAATCGATAAATTTACTATTACTGTTTTTGACATCCAATGTTAGTTTAAGTTCTACAATCAAAATAAAACGGGTAATCTAGTATACCGGAATAACAAGATACATATGTATATTAGTGCCGAGTAAATCCGGCATCCTTCTCGTATGCAATTTCTGTTGGTTCAGGCTTTGCAACTTAGAGCAGGTGCAAACGCTTAAATGCTGTTTGCTTCTATCCGTCCGACTGCGCTTCGCCGCAAGTGTGGACGCAGCCTAATGGGGGTAAACAGAAACCACGACGCTATGAATGATTTATAGTTACTGATAGATCCTCACTAGAAGCTGTGACAAATCACGCCATAGTGACGTCAATGAAAAATCCTATCATGTTCAAAAATCACTGCAATCACTCTTCTTACATTGTCACATAAAACATTAGGTGACAAAAATAAAATGCTTAACACAATATTTCGCATAAAATTTGGGTGTTCATTCGCCTTAGAATTAAATTTCATTAAATGACAGGAATCAATAATTGGTTGACTCGTATAAGTTGGCTCTATTCCGCCTCCAAGCACGACAGGCTGAGATGGTGACAGGAGGGAGTGACGTGATTGGCTTGACATTAGTGTCAGCTATTAACTCCGACATCTATTAAAGTATTACACATGATAAAACCAGAGTCCAAACTCCTTTTACTCATGCTAGGCTCATGACGTCTGTCTTTTTTAGACATGTAAATATATGTACATTGTATGGATAAAAAACGACCGCACTGTGGCTATATCAAGAAAATCTAATGAGAGTTTTTAATGATCATCTACGCCGCGACGTGCCCAAATTCATGTTTCCTTACATACATAACCCCTATAATTTAAAAAAGCGTTATAAAAATCACAGTCATTTACGTGGCTGGTATAAAATCACAGTGATATAAAAACAACATTTTCATAATGTCAACGAATATGCCAGACGGACAGACGGATATGACAAAATTATAAGATTTTTTATATAACGGGTACTTACGATTAACGCTTTTTGATTGCTGATATTTCGAACCAGTTGCATGGCATGGATCTATTGACCACGTTTTCCCCCGCGCCGCAGCTTATCCGTGACCACGACCTATTCCATTGATTCAAAATGTCGGCAATTAAAAAGCGTTGATCGTGAGTACCCGTTACATGGTAAAATGTATAAATTCAAAATTCAAATCAAAATCAAAACATTTTTATTCAAAGTAGATTCTTTACAGAAGTCTTTTTGAATTCAATAAACTACCACCGGCTCGTAAGGTTTCATTTGGAGAAGAGTCGACGAAAGAAACTACAAAACACATCTTTTCCATAAATCTATTCCGCTATGATATTATTTTAAACTCCTAAAATGATAAGAGTCCTTTTTTTAATATTTTTTCTAAGAAACTAACAAGTGTCAAGAGGCAAACATAACTCATTTTATCCGTCCATATCGACTGCTGCGAATAAGGACGTAACCTAATGGATGACGGAGACAAGGCGACGCCGTTGCGCTAAATGAATTATGTAAGCTGATTGATCTCTCCAGACATTCGAGAGACTAGATTAGTCTACACTAGACGTTCTAAGTAATAATATTTAATATACATATTTGATTTTGGCGTCATAATGTCACTTTTGTATTCGTGGATTGCAGAATGACCTAAATTATATGACAAAGTTGTAATATTATTTCGACAATTAATACTTTTTAAGGATTTTCGTACTATTGTAAAGTACTCAATAAAATCAAAGTCTTCAGAACCTACAATTTTATCGTTATAAGTTTTACTCTGAAAATATAAACTCGCAAGTATAACAAATACTCGGAAATAGCAAGAAAACATTCCTTACACATGTCTTTGAGCAACAGAGACACTTAACATTATAACATCACATGAGTTGTATGCTCGAAATAGACATTTTTTAAGCATCTATCGTATTTTAAAGGTGGGAGAACTTTAGTTCGACCGATAAGGTTCGGTTACCGGCTAGTCTTTGAAGCGAGGCAACCATCTTAGTTCTCAGGAGTAGCAACATATCTACGTTCAAGCTCAGATAGGATATCGGTCGTGTTTGTGATTGTACGTGAATGTCTATGGGCTGTGACTACTTTACATCAGGTGATTTGCATGCCCTTTTGCTACTCTTCTTAGAGTAGTAAACTCTTCTCACATTAAAAAAATGTATCTACGGAGAGTTGTCATCCTGGACAGATGACAACTCTCTGTAGATTCAAAATAGCAATCATAGCTACGTGTTGATTTTATAAATTCTTCATAAGCCTGCAAACGTCGCCTGCAAACGTCGCGGGCATTCAATTATCTGTTAAGCAAACAATTTAATTGAAAACTCCCCTCAAAGTGGCAATATTAAATTGTAACATGGAATTATGCAACTAATATCACAAAAACGACAATCATCCAGCAAGTTAGACGCGTAAGCGTTCGACAAAGCTATGATAAAATTTTCAAAGCCAACCCAAAGCGTCATTCACGAATTATTAAAATTGTTCCGCCATTTTGTCGAACGCCATATTGGCAAAGTTTGTGCAGGCCGGAAGTTTTTGCTTCAAATTAAATGTTTGGTCGCGGACATTTTTTTTTCTACGCAGTTGTTTTTTATCGTCGATATTATTTTTGTATAAGTTTGTACTTGACCACCTCTCAGAATCATCATTAAATTTAACATAACAATGGATTATAAATACAGGGATAATCTTTATTGCTTTAAATTACTTTTTGGCCCTACAACGAGGGAATGCTGCCAGTATTCTGGGCACTATGTCACAAGCAGGAGTTCTGGATGGCATTTTTAATTTGTAAAGTATTTAATTAGGTTTAAGGTATTTTATGTAGGTTATTTAGTTATGTTAACATTTTATTTCAATAAACGATTTTACAGGCAGAATTTTATAGCCTAAAATTTTTAAAACAATTTAATTTAGAAGGTTTATAAAATATGTTAACCTTTGCCAAAATTACAATTTTCTATGATGTGTTTTAAAAAGCTTACTTACATTATTTTCTGTAAGTTATTTTCGTTGCCTATTGACATTTGAAAGAGAGTTTTAAGAAAGTTATTTAGTACCTTTTTGAAGAATTCTTTGTCAAACCTCGGGAGGAATGTCAATTTATATTTAATTATTTTATGGAGAATTTCTAACACGCGCTAGTCTTAGAAAAATCAGAGGTATCATTAATCTGACTTTGGAACCTGTATTATTCGATCCTGGTTTAATGCTAACACTAGGCTTTTTTGCTGTTAATAAATATACATTTTACATGTGAGAAAAGTAGCAAACGAGCACACTAACCCACCTGATGTTAAGTAGTCGCAGCCCATAGGCATCCACGTACAACCACAAATACGACTGAAAGCCTATCTGGCCTCGAACGTAGTGTTAGCAATAAATATAGCAATATATATATAGGGGAAAGTCGAACTATAGTTCTCCGACATTTATCTATACGTATAACAAACAAAATATCGTCCACAACGAACGTGACACATAAGTAACCTAAATCCCTTAACTCTATATCGTTCAATCCGGAACCATTTCCGTGACTATTCATTCAAAATTATGACAAATGAATGCATGATTACCCACGAATCTTTTGTTGGAAATGTAACGTACATTTCTAAACAGTCAATAGTTACGAATCGCTTTGAAGTCGGCATCCTCTGAATTGTTCGCAGATTTGTGTTAAAAGGAATCGATGTATGACCGACATTTTGTAATTTACATAACATGACATATTCAATGAAGTAGATAAGTAACTTCTGCCAACTAAACATAACATTAGTTAAATGACGTTATTTATATAATTCCGGAGCAACTTAGTAATTAGTAGTAAAATCAACACCTAAACGAACTTTCTTGACTGACTTTAAAAAATGAAGTAAGTTAGTAATGTTATGTTATATAAATCAGATGGATTTTTCATTTTATTAGAGAGGCTACAATATACGTTTGTGCGTACAAAATCAGTTAGAAAAACATGCCTTATATAGTTTTTTATGCGAGAAGAGTAGCAAACGAGTATGCAAGCTACCTGATGTTATGTAGTCGCAGCCCATAAACATCCTCGTACAATCACAAACACAACTGAAATCATATCTGAGGTCGAACGTAGATTGCTAATCTTGAGGACAAAAGATGGTCGCCTCGCTTCAAAGTGCAGCCAGCATCCGTACCTCTCTAACACAAGTAATGCTTTACGGCGAATTATGAGAGCGGCGGAACCTCCCCGGTCGAACTATAGTTCTACCTATCTTTTTTTTATTGCGAAAGAGTAAGAAACGGGCATGCAGGCCACCTGGTGTTAAGTGGTCACTGCAACCCTGGACAACCACGTCCAATCCCAAATAGAACAGAAGTTCTATTTAAGGATGGACGTGCATGCGTTCCTACTCTTGAGGACTAAGATGGTCGTCTCCAATAATGTGTATCCGGCAACCACACCTCCCCAACCGAAA
>DWON01004710.1:0-15878 GCA_018251015.1 Phocides pigmalion okeechobee | reverse complement strand
CACACACACACACACACACACACACACACACACACACGACCACACATTTGAACATACGCACACACGCCGACATGAAAGTAAACGAGTGGTTAAGCATATATCTAGAATATATGCACTGGAACTTACGCATACATACACGCACGCGCGCTCGCACACACGCTTACATACACAAACATACACATGCGGAATTACATCAACAACACATCACGATCACAATTGCATAATTACCCCTTAAGTTACTTCAAGTGTAAAGAGCGGTCAGTACACTTTTTCACCCAAAAATCACGCTAGAATTACTTAAATTCCAAATTCCGCCGAATGGGAAGCTGATCTCATTAGCCCAAATTAAGTTCACAGCATAAAAATATCGAAGCAAACATAGAATCAAACTTTATATATGCCCGTCTGGAAAACAAAAGTCGTTAACCTAAAAATGTTTGAAAATATATTAATGAAAACTTTGCGTTTGAATAACCTCCTATCTGGGTCTTAACATGATTTGACATTTTTGTTTATCCCTACGGCCTTCAGAATTACTAGGACGACATAATTGGGGTACTGATATTGTTAGGGCTAATGAAAATGATTCGTTTAACGCCACAGAACAAGCTTACTACAACGGTCCTTTGTCATTGTAAAGAAAAGAGATGGTCCGACAACAAAGGTGTTTGTTAAAGCACACAAGCTGTATTAGAACTATTGATCAGCGATGTATAACCCTCCAATTACGATCACAATTCACCATGAAGTAATTATTATGTTTTAATTGAAGAAGTGTGATTGCTGGATACATTTTAAGCGAGGTCATCTTTGTTCATCTTGGGATTTAGAAGAAACAATGCGTTTACATCAGACAAGACTTTAGTCTTGTCTGTTATGGATAATAAGCGGCTTGTATGCTACTTCCTTATTTCTAAAATACCAAATATAAATTTAACTATCGAACATTTGGAAAATTTACAAATTAGTAGCAACACATATACTTGCCTGAAATAAATAAGACTTTAGTGCTTTGTGTGCTGGTATTTTGTTCTAAGATACAAAATATAAAACATTAAGCTATCGAACATTTGGAAAAATTGACAAACTACGCTCGTAGTTTATTTTTATATTATTCTTATTTAGAAAACAAACAACTTAATAAAGAAACAGAGATCGAATTTCCTGGGGGAGGACACACTATAAAGCCGCCATGAATCATTATTGCGTTTCTATTGGAGAGATTATTACCGGCTACACAGTATTTGGAGAGGTAACACGTCTACGTATGAACTCAGGTAGGACTTCAATGCTTTGTGAGGTTGTTTGTCGAATATGTGTGTCCATTGCGGCTACAACTTATCATCAGGTAACTTGTATGTATAAAAAAACTTCAGTATGTATGTAAAATGTGCCTTAGTGCGGCTCACGCATAGCGCCATCTGTTTTCAAACAATGGAAGATCGGAACAAAACATCTTTGTCAGCACCACTAAAAACTACTGAAATGTGACATAAACATTTCATATCTTCAATGTACACAACCAAAAACTATTTTACGACTAGCATCATCCGACCGATAGACGAACAAAAGACAGTCGTATCCTTACATCCGTTATAAATCGAGTAGAGGGGACATAAAAACGGCGGTGCTCGGGACACGAAACAAAAAGCTCTCGGAACAAAAACCGGTGAAAATGTCCGTAGCAACGTGTATGTGGTACACGCCCCACTAGTTATAGTCTGATAAATGATTGTGTGTGATATACTGTTGAAGTTTTTTTGGCAAAAATTGTTTGAAAATTTGGACCATGATTATAATCCTTTTGCCTTTTGTACGCGTGTTTTGTATCGCTTTCGAAGTCAATTATATATTATTTAACGTCCAACTTCAAACAGTACAATACTGAATACCTGCCTGACATCGTGCATGCATTGTTACTCTTGAGGACCGGGAGATCGCCTCGCTTGTATCCTATTTAGAAGCGGTACATATTCAACCGAAATATAAAAACTGCATTAAGGTGCATTATGACGGCAGTGGACCTCCTCGGTCGGTCAATTGTTATATTGCCACATACTGGATCTTATTATGTTACCGGTTCTCACGGGTAATACTTTTAATTGCCTATATTTTGACTCGATTGCCTTGTTTACGGAATTGAACCTTAAAGCGTACCTTCCCGGTTGGACTTTATGTCCGCCCTCTGTCAAAATTAAATTCACTCTTTGGAATGTAACCTGAATGGAGCAGCTCACCTTTTCTTCAAAATATTCCAATGTTGCAAAGTAGTGCCACCATTTAGAAAGCCCTCGCGCCTTTATTGCCATGGTCGCCAACACCCTTCATTATAAGGTTTCTACATACACTTAATGAATGTTAAAAGTACAGTATAAAATCAATTCATCAACTTTGAGAGCCTTATAGGCTAACGTAAAGCAACAACTGAAAAACTTATAACATTACTTCATGCTATCACAAGCTTGCTTAAACACCAAGACCTCTCTTAAGTTTAATACGAATCGCTTTATCTGAAGTTTATCTACAGGCCGAAGTCATGCATAAGTTCGTATGCTTGTTTGACCAAAATGTTGCAGTCAAAATTTCGACGTTGATTTTCACAAGAGATGCCATTGCTTTGGCATTTGTGTTTTCAATTCTATATCTGGACCTTCCAAAGATCATTTGGATCTGAAAATGTTTTTGTAGTATATTATTTTACCATGTCAACAGTTTTTTTCGGCGTATGATTTTAAATAGCACCTATAAGCACGGTTTATGTAATCCCTTAATACTATAATATGGAACTCTTCAAGAAAGGTGCTAAATGAGCTCCTTTAAAGACGGTGACGTGTTGGCTAATTTATCTAAAAGAACTTCCTAAAACCTTTCTTACAGGTTCTATCCATCTTGCAATTGTTGATTACACTTCATGTTTGCAAACGGAGAACAATTTGTTTCAAGAAACTTATCAAGAAGCATATAAGATGGCCGAACAATTGAATACTATTTGGTTCAAAGACACTTATCATGTAGCACATAAAATGGCCGAACAACAGGATACAACAGGATAATAATTTGTTTAAAGAAAATTATCATTTAGTACACATAATGGCCGAGTAACAGGTCACAACAAGATAATACTTTGTCTATGGACACTTATCAAGTAGCAGCCAAAATAGCCGTAAATTTATACAATTATCTCGCTTAAATCTTCTCTAAATTACATTCTGTGTATTTAACTAAATACAAACGCTTTGAGCAATTGATTGCAGTTTAACTACTTCCGCTCGATGTAGACAAGTTTGCGTTAATCCATACTAAGTTAGGCCGAACTTGAATTTGGTGTTGCATATATAGATTGCTTTGAGAACTAGTTACTATGTTATGCAAACGGTTGTTACATGAAATTATGTAATATATAAACTTAGTTGAGCCAACTATATTTACATCCTATGTATTTTTTATATATACTCGAAATCGTGAGCAGATGACAGTGGAGAGTCTGACACACACGATTAGTTATCTCTTGTGCTTACTGTTATTTACACGCTTTCATTAGCTTGGGTTGTATGTATGTAAGTAACGGATTCTTTGAGCATAATTTTCACAAATTTTCAGAAATCTGATTAATTTGAAACTTTGCACACATATCAAGGACGGATGACAACGCAATCATGAAAAAAATGAAAAATAAATAATAGTTAAAAAAACTAAAAAGCACGCTTTTATAAAAAATCCAACCAAAAAAGTGTAAATAAGAAAAAATATATTGCGATGTCAAAAAAAGCTTGGGATACGTGGTGTCAATAGATCACTGAAAAAATACCCCTCGCTTTTTTATATCGCTTTTTTTTTTCTTGTTTAGTTAGTTAGATTTATAAAAGCGTGTTTTTTAAAACTATACTTTGTATATGTTATTAATTACAAATTTTAAATGACGAGAATTTTTCCGACGGCTTTTCTCCCGGTCAACGTTAGCTAACAGGGTGTTCAAAGCCGATTAACATATACATTATAATTTTATAATTACGCTTGGCGTCGGACAGGACTTTAGGCCTGCTTGAATTATGACTTTATGTCCATGAGCTGCAAAGACCATTTGACATCAGGTTGTCTACGTTTGCAACTTTGACAACATAAAAAAAAACAATCTCTTCTTAAGGACGAAGATCTAAGTCTGTGATAATTATTTCAGGGTTATGCTGGTTTGGTATACGAATGCTTTAACCAGTTGATTCCTACTTTACAAACTTAAGAAACTTACGTTAATTCGTACAAGTTTGGCAGAACTTGGGTGCTGTTGCAAGCAGATATTATAACTTCAGGAAGTACTTGGATACAAATGTTTGATGTCATTTTTTCTACTTCACCAGTGCTTGAATATTATACTGATCAAACACAGGCGCATATTGCCCAGTTAAAACACCTACTGATAGATTTAGCACAGCTCCGTTCCAATCACTGCCTTCGTGTTGTATTATTTCGTTTATTCACTCTTCATATTCTTTTTTTTTTGTTTACAACCCAATAGAATATATGGCATGTTATTAAATCTACTTTTGATCGATGCTTCTAATTCCGAGCTACAGAGATTGACCACCATAAGTCTGACTCTTCTCATTTTAACACGAGAACGGTGCCCGTCAGTAGTACTAATGTGTTATTCCGATTGGGTTAGCTAAACACGTACTAGAATTGCTTGCTTATTGCAATTAATTGCAGTTTAACTACAACGCTTCAAACTCGACAAACTAGTAATTCGTGCTAAGTTAGACGTCGAACTTTGATGCACTACTGCAGATATTGTTTTGGGAAACGGCCGTGTAAGACAGTTAGTCTTACAGTGGAGTTCTACTTTAGTTGTAAGAAATAAAGTTTACTAATATTTTAAATATACACGCAATTATAAACACGTAAACATAAAGATATTAATCTTCGTCGAATCTTAAAACTAATTATAATAAAAGCGTAACCTAAACGATCTAAAGATCCGTGTTCATGCGGAATGGTGCCAAAAACGCTAGCCGCGTTCCCGCGTTGAATTGAAATAGGAATTCTCTGCGCGAGATATGAACCCTTTTATCACCGGCGGCGTCGAGGAAACGTAGAATATTTACATTTTACTGTCTCACACCTCATGAGTAGCAAAACTCTGTGATTGACTTGAGGTGGGAATCCTATTCTTTAAGGAGTTGAATACAGATTTATGAAATGTAGTATTTTCAAAATTTCAAGTTTAATGTTTACTATTTTTTATAAGTTGCCATTGTACACGTCATATTTATTAATTATATACCTAATTCTAGTTTATATTTCTCGTGTAAATGATTATTATCTTTCACTGGAAATATAGTTAGTTAAACCGAAATAACCGGAAATCCAAATAGACCAGTCAGTCCTAACGTAGTGCAATTTATAGCACAATAAGGACCTACAGGGCCCGTTACACAATTTCCCCTCAAGATCCATTACTCGAAGAGCCCTTTATATGGTCCGCAATTACAATGGGTGCTTTGTCCCCGCGGGCACTAATTGAAGAATCGTTCGCCTTTTAATTGATAGCAGGGGCATGCTTGGCAATGCAAGCTGATGCTCTTGTGACGTCAATGATATGGGGGTTGAACAAGCAATGAAGGGTTTAATCATCTTTTGTGTAGGATTTTCGTCGCAGGATTACTTTAGTTTCCACGAGTGATACTTTATTATTAAAGGCTCATTTGAATTTCGTTGTAAACGTTTCATTAGTTTAAACTTGAGTTGCGAGAAGCCTTATTACATTATTAAAAACATTACCATATTATTAAGTCTTACACTTGGAGCTTTTTATGTAAGAAGAGTAGCAAACGAGTATACAAACCATCTGATGGTAAGTAGTCGCAGCCCATAGATGCACATGTACAACTACAAATATGACTGAAATCCTATCTGAGCTCGAACATAGATGCGTTGCTACTCCTGAGGACTCAGATGGTCGTCTCGCTTTAGTTTAACTGTCAACCGCACCTCTCCAACCGGAACACTAGTAATGTTTTACGGCGGATTATGAGGGCGGCAGTGAAACCGCACCGGTCGGAGTATAGTTCCTGGGTATTGGACATATTGCCAATTTACTAATTTTGGAGCACAAATTTGCTTTCGTAATAGTTAGTCCTAAACTTAAAATCGGTTTAATCTCTTGAGGGCGCGGCTTGACCTGATCTTGAACTATTTTTGGAGTTATGTGCTGAAAAGCGGTTGATTCAATTTAGAATATGGCCTTTTTTAAATTAACCTGTTCTGCAACTCTACAATTATCCCCTTATTTACTCAGAGCAAGGAATTGACCATGTGATTAAAAACTGAAATTGATCAAAAACGTATTTTTATACAGACTGTGTAAGATAAAATGGATCTGAAACATTATAATTTTAAGGGTCAGTGGTAAGTTCCGACCTATTATTAAGATAAACACAAAATTGGGGCGCAGAATAGAAATTTGTAAAAGCAGTTACTAATTATCTATTAATTACTTTTAGGAACGTATTTAGACAAACATAATCCAAAGTACCTTTGCGTATTATTTCCATTAATATTGTATTATTTATATTATCCCTAAATAATGTATTCCGAAGTAACTATTTACATATAATAAATTACAAAGTGCTTCTGAACCAACTTTCATTGACAGAATTTCATTACACTGGAATCTCAAATATTTTATCATGATTTGTAATACAAATATCGACTTCGCCATGGGAATAGAAATCCCAATCGATATTAGAAACGATTGTGGTACACAAAATATTTGTAACATTTCTCTCTTGATCTGGTCACTTTGCAGTCGCTTCGAAATATTCCACGTATTCCTTTGTCGTGTCGAGTCGATCTATGTTATGCCCACTGGTGGGAATCGATCTCTTTCTAGAGCTGGAATAACTTTACTTTAGGTATTAACTTTATTCAAATGTCGCTGAATTTTGTTTGTTTGTTGTTGAAATTGTCGGGCATTTTCAAACCGCCTATATAGCGTTCAACGAAGTATAACGATGGAATTAACTGATTAACACGTGCATTAAAGCAAGGAAGTACAGATAAAATTTATCTAAACAATCACCCATCCAAAATCGAACCGCACCTGAGATTGGTTAGCTTTGTCTATCGTTTAGGTTTTGGAGCTAATCCTCATAAAATGTGACACATTTCTCAAGTTTTGTTTGGAGAAGTGCATTATTTCAAACAAAAGTAGCAACTGCAAGTGATAATTATAATCAGAAATAAGGCTATTATTTTAGTTTTTCTGCGGTTGCCAGCTACACCTTGAAGCGAGGCGAGCATCTTAGTCCTCAGCAGTAGCAACATATCTACGTTCGAGCTCAGATAGGATTTCAGTCGTGTTTGTGGTTTTACGTGGATGCCTATGGGTTCCGACTACTTAGCATCACGGTGTTTGCATGCTCGTTTACTCTTCTCACATAAAATATAACAACACAACTACGTACAAGATAGACATAAATCACATTAGATAGGACTTCAGCCCTGTTTAAGAATTTATGTGAATGTCCTTGGCCTGCAGCTACTACTTAACACCAGGTATTTGCAAATGCGTTTGCTATTTTCTCATATAAAAGAGCTATACTCCTCTCTTCGTCGAACCTTATTTTCAAGTTATTGTCTCACGCAAACAGTTTACTACTATTTGCCCTTCAATACCTCAGACTGTCTATATCTCTTACTTAGTTTGGCGCAACTCAGCGAAGTTTGTTAAGCAAACTTGTCAATATTGTTAGTAGTTACTGGCCGGCCAGTGTTGAGATGTGGCCTCGGGGATGCGAACTGAGAAATTTGTTTTTCGGCTGCGTAAGTAAAAAATATTTTTACGTCCTCTAGATGTTTGGGACAGGGGAAAAGAAACTTTGCGATTTCTATAAACTGTTTATGTCTGTTTGATATATTTTATACCTACAGTCAGTAATCTTGAATGATTGACGGTTTATGTTGAATCACTTCATATACAATGTTTATATTTTTATTTGAGTATACAAAAAGTTGTGTTATATATTATCTGTACTAGCAAGTTACATATGACGTTGATTTACACATGAAGCGATCACTTTAGTCCTCAGGATTAGCAATATATCTGAGGTTGACTTCAAGTACAATCCGACTATATGATGACCGTGTGTGAAAACAACTTTTTTGCAACTGACTTTTATAATTGCCGAGGAGTAATTGAAGTCTTTCCCAATATGTCCAACTTGATGATATTCCAATAATATTTTTTGTTTTACATGAAGAAGCAAATCATCGCATGTAACAATTTGATAGATTGTTTAAATTCCCTTAAGATATTCAGGTTCATATTATTTAGGCCTTTTTAGAAGACGTATATTAATAAATGATGTCTCACGTATGAATTTAAATATCAACAGTTAAAAAAAAACGTGAGTACCCGAGACATAATGACAAGATATCCCATGTTTAAGATTTTCTTGCCACCAAGTAATTACAAATTCGAGTTAATATTAATAAAACATTGTAATAAATATATATTGTAAGTAATATTTTCGAAATATTCGACTCACACGCTCTAATTAAATATTAAATTCTCTATAAATAGCTTCAGGTAAAATTTAAGCGAGGATAATTGGTTTAAGTAACTAATATTATTAGACCTCTTACCATTTCTTACGTAAATCAATTACGCTCGCTCGGGTCATTCCTAAATGTTTATGTATAATTGGTCGTATTACGGTACCACATATAATGCTTCTCGACCTAAATTCCGTTTGAAACCTAGATTATTTTATGAAAACTCATTGAAAAAGTCCCGCTACGTTTTAATCAGGTCTCAATGGAAAAAAGTTATTTAGCAGCACTCGCTTTGCTGAGGTTAACTCGCTCTTAAAGGTCTTTTGCTGGTCTACTTTTAATTGATTTAAACTACTGTTTGTTAATACAATACTAGTGTTACCAAATAACGATAAATGTTGCTATCTCAAAAACAAATTGTCGACGTACCTTAACAGTCTTCCTTCCTAGGTTACAATCTTAAGACAATTAAGGTATGTCTAAAGGTGGGAGAACTATAGTTCGACCGGGGAGGTACTACCGCCGCACTCATAATCCGCCGTAAAGCATTACTTATGTTTCGGTTGGAGAGGTGCGGTCACCGGCTACACTTTGAAGCGAGGCGAGCATCTTAGTCCTCAGGAGTATCAATGTGTCTACGTTCGAGCTCAAATAGGATTTCGATCGTGTTTGTGGTTGTATGTGGATGTTTATATGCTATGACTACTTAACATCTGGTGGTTTGCATGTTCGTTTGCTACTCTTCTCACATAAAAAAAAACCCTAGAAAGTCTTATTTGTACCTAAAGTGCTTCAAGTATAAATAAACAGTTTGAGGCAAATAATCAAGGTCCGTTTATGTAAAAATGTTGAAAATCCAGGATGACATAACGAGACTAATTCCCAAAGCGGACCACTAGAGCACGTTCGTTCTATCGCCGACAAAGCTGAGATGATTGTCGCCTTTTAGCGATGCTGGTTTAGTGACACTCGTCGAGATCTCTCCAGTTCGTGGGCAGATAGGCAAGGTAGATCAGCTAGAAGAATGGACTGCAGAAATAGGTATAAATAAATAATTGTAAGTTACAAAGTACGCTATATGTTATCACAAATTGGAATATTACTCGAATTTTCTTTATCAAGCTTCATGTGATGAGCTGACATGCAAGCTAGACCACTTAAAATATCAGGCTATAAAAATAGGTATATATAGATAGACGTAACTTAAAAAACATGCCATTTGATTATAAAAATTAGGGATTATGGTCTAATTTCGGCGAAATTTCAAGAATTTTTTTGGTGAGTAGATAGGAAAAGGCAGTTTTTTAACACTTTCTATACTCAGAACCCGTTTCATGTATGCCACGGACACACACAAATCAATTACACGAATGTTCAGATCCAGAACAGAAATCTAATTTCAGAGTTAAGATGTCTGCTTGGCTGGGTATCGAACCCTGGACCATGTATCGGGCCGGTACGGTTACCGTTACGCCACGCATATCGTCTACAATAATAGACTGTTAAAATGGATTTGGGCACCAAAAACTGAAATTAATTTTAAAAAATCTTCTATACTGATTCTATTCTTAACAAAAATTTCATCACTAGCCAATCCAGCCCAAATTAAATATGGTCGTAGACTAAAACTATGAACTGTGCCATGTGGTGTCCTATAACTCCATGGAATCCAGCTACTATATGCTCTTTACTCATTTTTTTCTCTTATTTCAAATATCGAGTTATTGGGATAAAAATATATAAGCTTTTACAGGGAAGGGAAAAATTGTAAAAAAACCTTTGCATAAATAAGGAAAGCAGCATGAATATACAGTCCAGTTGCTGCGAGCTCTAGACGTTTGTAATTAAACCGAATTAAGACTGAAATACTGCCTGACATCGATAACGGACGCGGTCGCTTATCTGAGGAGTATGTTAGAGACCCTCTTAGGAAACATCCACCTTTTAGACGATATAGGATCAAAACATTTTAATGCAGTTGTTACAACGAAAATCAGAGGTGACCGTGATGCTACAGCATTGGAACCACATTATATTCAACCATCTGCAGTCTAAGTACCATTCCATAACATTGTACGGTACTAAGACATATTCATGTGAACGTAATATGGTACTCATCTCAGTAGCTACGTCATTATCATTAGAACAGGTATTCAATTACGTGTTTACTCCAAAAACCTCTTTTGAATAGATTATCACGTGAACCAATAACACTGCTCGAGTGGCGATCTCCAACACGAGAGCCCTTGAGGCACCTTCAGAAGGCAAACGAGGAACGTTTTAGACTTCAATAACACGCCAACGGGGCCAAGGCTAAATATTTTCATAACAGCCTATGTGCACATTGTTTTCAAATTTCTGTTTTGTTCCCTCAATCGTCGTAAACCGTTTCTTTATGTGAGAAGAGTGGTAAATGAGCATGCAAACCACCTAGTGTTAAGTAGTCGCCGCCCATAGACATCCACGTACAACCACAAATATGGGTGAAATCCTATCTAAGCTCGAACGTAAATACGTTCTTACTCCTGAGGACTAAGATTTGTCGCCTCGTTTCAAAGTGTAGCTGGCAACTGCACGTAAGTAATGTTTAACGGCAGACCATGAGGGCGGCGGTGATACCTTCCCGGTCGAGTTATAGTTCTACCTTTAAAAGTGTTTTAAAAGAAGCTGTTTAAATTGGAGAGACTTGTGAACAGATCTAGGAAACAAGAAAGGTCTAGTAAAGAGACAATGTGGAGTGGCATTCGATTGCTTTCAACGGCTATCTGTTCACTTTCATTTTATTTCGTAGTACTTGTCGCGGATTTCTCTTTAACATTAGGGAAAGTCTTTATAATACTCCATGATGCTCCAGTGCGGATTGGTAACATTAGAAATGAGTACTATGCCGCTAAATACTAGCTCTTCTTGTAATATATTAGTGTCCACAATGTTTTTATCATGGAAGGTATAAATTTTACGGGTAAATTGATAATAAGCGATGAAACTGATTGGATATGTCCGCAATCAAAAATCGTTTATTATGAGTACTCTGTTCTTGGTAAAATGTCTTTGAGCCCCAGTCAACGAATGTCATGTGAAAACTATATTTTTTTGTCAATTCTTCTTGAAAGTTAAAAGCTGTGTTGTATCACGCTACGATTACGAAACTACGATATACAACTAAATTTTAATAAATATGGACATAAAATGAAAACTTGTTCTAAAGCCAATCCAAGTGATTTTAATAAAGAAAGCACTGATCGCTAGTCCACTGCGTTTCAACTACTTCAACTGTGGCTTTGATCTTTGTTTCAAGTAGTATTGTTCTTAGATAAATAACTATTAGTTACTTTGAAAACGGCTCGTGCGAATAGAAGGAATCAGGTCAATGCGGCCACGTGCCAGTAAATAATCATTGTCCCCTACAATCTATTACATTGCAAGGAGAACTGTAATATCACTTGAATGGCAATTGAAACAAAGCTATATTAAGTTTGCTACAAGTTTGTGACTCCAAACGTTTGCCATTTATTTGCTTGGGTTTTGAGTTACTGCACATTTTGAATCTTCATTATTAATTTGCCGTTCGTCAAACTCTTTATGTTTTCTCTATTCATTTTCTTTATGTGTCTTTATCTTTAAACCTGTCAAAACTATTGCTATTTCCACATCATAATTTACATACATCTATGCTATTGCTATGACTGCAAAAATTGTCGTGGAGCCACCGTAGACGGTCATCAAAGTATGACAAACCTACACATACGTATTAGAACCAAAATAACACATGAAATTGCCATTTTTTTCAACACTCGGCTCCCACCAATCATATTCTAATACCATTATTGCAAAATGGTACGCTAAATTGATAATGTACTAAATATCGGAATCGTTTACAAATATAACATATCGTGTCACAAATCCCGCAGCTTAAGCAAATATGCTTCGTTTGACATGAAAAGAAGCAAAATACTCAGTAAACATTACTTAAGGGAAAATACGGAAGCTTTTTACCGATAATTGACTGTCTGGTTATAAATTGGAAGGAACTTTTACGAGGAAAAGAGCCAAATTTATGGTTCTGTACTGGAGACAAATAATTTTAGTGTTCCGCATTTCGTTCGCGAGGAGTATTTTGGTAATATCGTAAAAATACATTAGCATATCCACATACGACAGATGTATGATTATTTGGATGTTAACCCTAGCCAAAGACCTTTCTTCATGCTTCGAAAACATCGTTTTTGTTCTTAAAGCAAGTGTCTGATATTGTAGGTTTGAAGATAGATGTACTTAAATGAAGTGCTCGAACTTAGTCTTCGGAGGTAGCAACGCATGTAACTTCAATGTTTGTTGTGTTGAATTTCAATCCTATTTGTAGTTGACTACACATGTCCATGCACGGTAGTGAACACTTATTATCAGGTGAATTACAAGCACTTTTGTGACTTAATTGTTATAAGAAATTTATTCGTAGATTTTCGATTTATGATTACTAACTTATTAATTTAAAAAAAATAATTTTGTTATGAATCTATTTTGAATAAAACTATTCTGATTTTGATAAAAATATAGAAAATATGAATTATTGAAATTGATGATTATTGCAAAGAATAATAATTTTATTAGTAAAATAAATATATATATATATATAAAATATAAATATAAGATAATTAAAAAAGAGTAGAGTGCGGTGGCGGTGGGAATATGACGGAAAAATGTCGTTTGCAACCATATGAGACGGCATTACTGCCAAGGTACGCTTATACATAGATCTTTCTTCCCAAGAAAGTGTAGTGATAGACTACATTTTTAAAGGGCAGCCAAATTGATAGTAAATTTTCTTTCCATAAAGCTTCCAGATATTCCGTGACAAAATATTTGATTTGTAAATTGAACCCCGTTTTTCGACATAGACGATTAAAATTTCACAAAGACATACAACAAAATTTTTTCCATTAAGCTTAAGAATACCAATATTATGTGAAAATGCCCGTAAATTGAACTTGTTGAGATTTTAGGTCGTACTTTGATGTTATTTCGATGTTGTCTGCTATCTAATGAAGGAAGCTGAACTGTCTTGAAGCGTCCTCTGAAGCAAGGATGTGCGTATGAAAATTAGCCACTAGCGGTCACCCATCCAAACGAAGACTGTAAACTGACAAACAAAGTAGCTACATAGACTTGTACAGTAAGATATTAGACTTTATATGTAGATTTGTTGCGATATGTGTAATTTGCTGGATTACGTACGCTTTTAATCCTAGCTACTTAATTATAAGCATCATTAACATGACACCTACGTTTAGGCACGTAACAAATTACCTTCAATAATAATCATTAAAACGCTAAAGTACTTTTTAGTACTTAAAACAGAACCGCAGGTGCTTAACTCTGCCAACAATACTGACGCGAAACACAAAATTGTAAATGGGCAATCATTCCTCGGTTCCAGTCAAAATGGCCTCATAAAATCTGGCATAAAATTTTTGCTGTTAGCGAAGTTAAAACACAATAAACATAAGGGACCAGAAACGTTTCGGCACACCTCACAATAAAAATATCGTAAGATGGACCGAAATGTTATGTTGGTGCGTAAGATAAGCAAACACTACAGCATAAAAAGGTCTTTTATAGTCGCGGAGTAAAAAAGTTAGGTGAGGAAAAAACTGTGAGAAACAACGATAAATAAAGAGAATAATTGTTAGGTGGAAGAACTATAGTTCGAATAATAATCTGCCGTGAAGAAAATCTTGGATTAGGGTTGGAGAAGTTGCCAGATATACATACGAGCGAGGCGTTATCAGTCTTTGAGCGTAAAAAGTCTGACCTCAAAATAATACAGCCATGTTTGTGCATAGATGTGCAGCTTGTACTTTACGTAATAGCAAGTAGTTACTGGTACACATAGATATCTATAGTCTTAATAAATATAATGGTCTTATCTGAAATGGACACAGATCGTTGCTTGATCTAAGGACTGTTGTTATATGTAAGGATTGTTATTATATGTAAGTAAGCTGGCTACCACGACTTTGCTGAAACCCAAGAATTCCTTAAAGTTAAAAAAAATAAGGTTGTGAAAGTTATACTTTACTGGACAAAGCGTACAGTTGCAATCACCTTGCAAACGATTGGATTAAACTCACGTGTTGAGTTCCAACTTGTTGGGCCTTAAACAAGCCTGTACTCAATTATTGATTGAGTTTCAACATTATTACTCGAATGATGTGATTAATCTTCACCCTGCATGTGTTCGCTACGACCCTAAATGGCTTCTGATCCATTTTATATTTTAGTTAATGACACAATTTTCACTCCTAATTTTGTATGGTTCAATGCTTGCAAGCTTGCAATGATAGTTGTTTTAATGGTAAAGGGATTAAGTAGTTCTGAGGGAACTTAGATAAGAGTGAGAAAATTTTGATGTTTGAAAAATTGGAAAAATCCGAATATTGAGGCTCATGTGAATGAAGTCGCTGGCAGCAGCTAGTCTTTGATAAAACTGCTTTAATTACATTCAAAGTAGCATTTTCTTATATCATTAAATTTCATTGACTTAGATCTAGAAAATTAGTGTTTGTTTCATATCAACAAACCCAAAAGTCGAAAGAAAACATTGTAGCCCTTAGCGGTTGAGAAAATAAGTATAAAGAATTGTTTTCACCGATAACGAGTTGTGGTAGAACTATTTTTTAATCGGGGACGTGCCACCGCAGTTATAATTCGTAAATCTTGTGTTTCGTTTGGAGAAGTATGTATGTATTTGTTATTTCGTACTTAAGCAAGTTATTCGCTTCGCCAAGTTATAATGTTTCATAACTTATTTTAAGAGTACATCGCCCAGACAAATCTCGTATCGTATAAATGATTACAAGTGAACTATATCTGTAAAATATGTCAAAATATGTTATAAAATAGTTTACCACGTATCTTTTGCGGTCAGTTTCGTTTGCAAACAAGCTTCGTAGGTATAAAGCTTGTAAGCAAACCACTTAACATTATGATAGTGTGGTCGAACGCAGTTTTTAATTAAAAACGATATTTTAGTATAAAAGTGTCATATCGTGAGACCTTTTGTAATAACCTGCGGTTTGTATGTACAGGCTAAAGAGCCTGATTTAAAGAAATTGCGGGCTGAAGACATTTGAAGACAGTTGAGTTTAGCCGTAACCACGAGTCATGCAACTGGTTCGCGAACCTTGGAACTGGTTCGTAATATCCGCAATCAACAGTGAAAAATCTGGGGTGCGTGGAAGGAGCCTCCTAGAGTGGCGCGACGTCACATGTCCGCCCGGCGCACCCTGGACAATCAGCCTTCGTCCACCTACGCTGATTGACCAATC
>DWON01004709.1:0-15879 GCA_018251015.1 Phocides pigmalion okeechobee | reverse complement strand
CTCCCCAACCGAAACACAATACATGAAGAACATGTTGCTTTACGGCGGGTTATGAGGGTGGCGGCGGTACCGCCCCGAGCGAGCTCCAACGGCTCTACCACCTTTCTAACATACACTTAATGAATATCAAAGGTACAATGTAAAATCATCGGCTTTCAGCGCCCTGTTGGCTAAGGTTGATCGTGAGAAAATGACTTTCATCTATTCCTATTCTATTCCCGACCAGTCAAATAATGAATGTAGGTTTTTATTTTGTGTCTGAGTCTTTATTTGTGCTCATGATACATGGCCGGATGATAATTTATTTATAATAATTTAATAGTTAGTTATAAAATATATAATATATTTACTAACTTATACTATTAGTATAGTATTCTACGGGTACTAGACTGTATTCGATAAGCATTGAAAAAAAAACTTTAGAAGTAAATAAGTAATAGCTGTTAATTGAAAAAACGTCGAGCTGTTAATCAAACACCCACTCAATCATTACACAATTGCACTACAATGGTAACAAATTAATGTAACAACAGCAGATACTGTCGATTGTACTAGAACTCTATTGAAAATTCGGAACAAATAGAAAATTAAATTCTTCAAAACTAAACAATCAAAAACGCCATAATATAAAAAACGTCAAGGTTTAAACCTGAACAGCATTTTCAGAAAGCTTAGATGTCTGGGTAAACACACAGTTCCGATGTAACTAATAGACTAATAAAAGTACGTCATATGTAAAATATGCAGACACTCGTAAAAAAAAAAAAACTATGAAATCAAATGTGTTTATTATACACTTATTTCATTGAACATATCATTTCTCTTTTTTACTACTCCAATATTTTAGATGATATTGACGTAGATTAACAAACAAAAATACGTTTCATCCAACATTAAACGGTCTGGGCAGTGAGTAAAACAATTTGTACATCAATAAATTTAATTGAAACTTTCAAATCGAAAAACTTGCTTAAGTTTTGGATGTACAGGCACTTTCATAGTGGCATACCCAAACACCTTCAGATGTATGGTAAAAATAGTATTACCGATAACGAATCTTTTAATATTTATTTCCAGGTACCATTGTTAAAAAGCTTAACATTAATATATTGTGGTATAAGTCAAGTAATATTAGTCTGTGCTGCACCTAATATACCAATGCAAAATGGAAATGAAACAAAAATTGAGATAAGGGACGAAGACAACAAAAATAAAACTACCGAATTATTTCTATGGCAAGATTATAGTGTGTTGGCAACTATGCTCGTAGTATCGTGTGCTATTGGTGTATTTTATGGATTTTTCGGTGAAAAACAAACTACAGGTGATGACTTCCTCCTTGGTGGTTCCTCAATGGGCACTCTGCCTATGGCGCTAAGCCTTGCTGCAAGGTAATACAATGTCGAATATATGTATAAATACGTACGTTTATACGTAATTATTTAACTAATGCATGTAATACTTTTCAATTTACGTTTATTATTTTTTGTCATTAGCCATAAAAGAAAATTTCGTCAGTCTGACCTAGCTTTTTTAAATTAATACATCAAGGATATTAAAATGTATTAATTAAAATTTTAATTAATAAATAACAATTTTTTAATTATTAAATAATAGATAACAAAAATGTTATTCCAATCCGACATACTACATTTTTAACCAATTTCATATATATAGTATATATTTATTACTATTGTTATTATCCTCCGCTGTCGAACAACAGCTTTTTTATTTGATAATGTAAGAATCCTGCAAGAACATAACAAATAAATATCCGTTTATTCCCTCACTCTTGTTCTTGCTTATCCAAACAATCTGTTACTTCTTATAGATTATTTAGATAACTTTTTATTATAGTACATTATAGCAATCAAAATTCATTCATAAAATAATAGGTAATCTGTATACTTAATATACTATGTTATATGGTTATATTTCAGCTTCATTACAGCAATAGAGCTATTAGGAAATCCTGCGGAAATGTATATGGCTGGTGCACAGTTTTGGATGATCTGTGTGGCGTTTTTACTTGTAATGCCAGTAACCAGCCAACTTTATTTACCTGTGTTCATGCGACTGCGACTTACTTCATGCTACGAGTATTTGGTAAGATATTGTTGCGTATAAAGAAAATATATTATATATCTTTAACATTTACAAGCTCAACATAAATTTTACTGGTAAAACCTTGCCATTTTATACAGGAGCAAATGGAACACATGCAATCTTAAATTTTATATAACCTATTGCCAAAGATTGCATTGCCATTGCCAAAGATTGATTGCCTTATATGTAAAAATCATATCACTTTGTTAAATATTAAATTTTACTCTAAACATGATGATGAATTTAGCGTTTCATTTTGTTATTTCTCTGCTGCACAGAATATTTATACATAAAAATATTTTCAGGAAGTACGATTTTGCAAATCTATGCGCGTGTACGCCAGTGCTCTCTACATGATGCAGATGATATTATACACTGCGGTCGCTGTTTATGCGCCTGCATTAGCGTTGTCTGACGGTATGTTTACTTTAAGAATAATTCGAAGAGAAGATATAAAGCGTCAATTAATCATCAATCCATTACTGCCTAACAACTGTGCACGGGATTCCTTTTAGAATGAGAGGATAGGTCATAGTCCATGATGATGGCCAAAAGCAAATTGCTAACTTTTAACACCTTTAAGAACTCTACGGAGGCCTCTCAAAGATATATATACTATAAGATAACAATACTTTCTTTGCAGTTAAAGCAAGGGTAATTAATTTCTAATACGCATATTACTTCGAAACACATACCCCATTTGAGAAGCTGGAATCTTAACCACTAGGCTATCACTGTTTACTTTAACTATATCTATTCCAACTTTAGTTTTACTACCTATTTGGTGAAAAGTTGGAAGTGAGGAAATAACACCACCATAAACCGCCATGAAGTCGATCTTGTGTTTCTATTGGAGAGGTGAGGTCGCCCGGAAAACTTAAAAGCGAAACGTCACACACACACATCAGTCCCTTTTGTAGTTGCATATGGGTGTCTATGAGTTCCACCGACTATTAACATAAAGTGATTTGCAAATTCATTTGCAACATTACTCACACAACAAAAAACGTTATTGTATTCGATATGATTGGTCGACTTAGCTTAATTAAGAAAATTATAACTTCTTAATATACATTTCCTAAATTAAATATATCTAATAGCAAACATCGTAGTGATATAAGTATTATAATTATATTAATAAGCGAAATTTATAGATACATCATCGCTGACGAAACTCGATAAAATTATGAACGACATAATGATAGGTAGGTATCATTAAAGCATGTGATGAAATTATTTTAAACGTCTAATAACATATATTTACAACGTTAATTACATGACGTAATTTAACATTTGGTTCAACGTGAAAAGTATGATTAGTTCTTACGTAGGTACGTATAATTATAGATTTCTAAAATATTCAGATTTATTTTTGGAACTTATATAATCTTTTTTAATTTTATATTAATGACATGGCATTAAAAATAGTTTGGTTATACATACGTAAAATATAATTATTTGAATGTAAATAATTTTATTAATATTACGAATACTTCTTTCCAATGCCTTTGAGGTTAATTTTCAGTATAAGTAATTTAATATTAAATAATCTTTAATTTTATTTCATATATTTTGTTAATACTATGTCAATTAAATATTATGTGATCGGGACTGATTTCAAGACAGAGTAGTCCTAAACCATTTTCCTTAATTGTTAGAAATTTTGTGTTTGAGCTCATTCCGACGAACACATTGAATGAAGGAAGATGAATATTAACTTGATTATTAAGATTATTTAATGCATTAAGAAGCTATCAAAGGAACAGACACGATGTTACTGATCCAAGGCTAAGATCCATTTGTGTAGATATCCAGCACGCAAGTTTTTACTAAATCATTACAATGCCCGGACGATTCTCGCTCGATGTTTCCCAACGCAGTCATTACAGTCGACACGCCTCCTAAAAAGAGGTGCGTGTGAAAAGGTAAATCTAGAGATCGTTAGTAAAACAATAACGAAATAAATACCCATATGATAAAGGGTCTCTTCATAATAAATGGCGAATTTTTATGTCATGCATCACAGTCACATGTCATAACAGATGTAGGTAGCTACATTCCTACTGTAATCTTGCTTGCTTACTGTATAAAGCTTTTAAATTTTTACGCAAGAATATTACATATTTTGTAAAATCCTCCTTAAAATTCTACACCTTCGTGTAAATATATTATCATGTGTCTCAAATAAAAGTGAGCATTACATATTATGCCATTATTAAACGTATTTTTCAGTTAATTATCTTTATTTAATTTAATAATATATACAGATAATTTAAAATGTATACTTTTATTTTAAGTAATATTTGTCGCTTATTACGTAAATCAACTAGATTATGCAAGGTGTTACAAGCGTAGCATAGAGGCGTAGTAAAAATAACATTAATCGACACGTAGGAAGGTACCGTAAGGTCAAGCAATAGACAAATACTTACCGAAAAAATAACATTTGAATAATTCAAATCACGAATAGACATTGCGATTAAAGGTTTGCCCAATAATCCTCACATCACTAGATGCTGATGTCACCTGATAAGAAACTATAATATTCTTTCTGTCGTTACATTTTGTGTTCAAGAAATAAACGGTACAATCCACCCAGTGGTAAATGATCACTGGCCATCCATGAAAACCTACAACGAGTACAGAAATAGAGTCCTACCTCAAATCAAAACAGATGTGTCTCTCCAGGACTAAGATGGTGACTGATGGTGATGGGGATCTAAGTGAGCCGGCAACTACAATGTCCGGAGAAAAAATAGAATAAACCAACTTCGGTTTAGTTAATGGACGACGTCCGAGAACCAATTTTTGCTACAGACAGAACCAAAATTGTTTGGCTTTGCTTGTAACAAGATGGTTGGTTCATATCACACGCACAGATTTACTATAACTATTGAGCGCAGGAATACAACTAGCGTTCTTGGTATTATGCCGCTTATATTTTATATATTATAGGCACGAACTTCCTATAAATTGCTTAGGTCAAGCTTTAATGTGTAGTTTTAATGTGTGTGTTTGGTATATTTATGCTAAATATTTATTATGTTGTCACAAACAAAATAAACTACATAATTTTAAAAAGGAAATACACTACAACTCTACGATAGACTTTTCTGTCGCTTAATGCCATACTCACACAATTACAAGTAAAGAGAGACTCATACCCAAAACTATAATCTAATATCTATATATGCCCAATCTGAGAATAAGTTAGCACGTAAGTTTGCTATTATTTATTTTTATAAAATAAACATCAGCTAAAGTTTATATTAATACTTGTATTAATAACAAAACAACATTTTATAGTTTTTTAATAATTAATAATGTAAAGTGGAAAAGAACGATTAAATAGGACTTCGTATGGTGAAAGTACGTAACAGAAGACATTAAGAGGCATTCAAGTGAACGCATACTAGTCCCTATATTACGTAGTCATTGACAAAGCACGAGTGACCACAGTTACACAATGGGATAACAATGGTGCCATAAAATTAATTCGTGATAATAATAACGCATACCACGCGCCCGCACGGTACTTGCTTTTTCACTACCTCGCGTCACTTCGTCGATATTTTAACCATTTTCCTATACTTAAATTAAAGTAGTGGTAGCTTAATGGTAAAGATTTCGGCCTCTTGCATATAAAAACAATGTGAAGATTTGTAATAGACTAGCGTTGGTACTGTACAGTATTTCAATTTAGTATACGTAATTCGCAAATGGTCTACGAGAAGCAGTTGCGTCTATGCCACATCTACGTCATCAATATTGCCAAAAGAATGTGTTTGACCAATATTTTGATATCCAATTATTCGGTACGTGTTATATGAGTAATATGGTTACATTTCTTCTGTTGTCCATTAATACCTAAGTCTAGTAAGTACTTTTCATTGCCTGAGGTTTTTTTATCACCTTACATTTTGAGTTTTAAAGTTATTATTAAGCATATGTTCACACCTCCAAGGTGTTATAATTTTTCTTTATTGTTTCTTCCATACCAATATCGTCTTCTGTTTGTATTAATTTATTGTTCATAATTATAATTTAATTTATTGTATCTGAATCTTTATTAAATATTTAAAAATACTAGTAACTGCCAGGGGTATGAGTAATGTCAAAATATATGAACTACTAGCCCTAACTGTAAGAGTCATAATAAAACTTTACAGGTTAACTGCAAGTCCTTTAAAACGAAAGAGAACTTCTAATATGCATCTAATGTAGGAGATCATTACATAAAATCATAGTTGTCAGTACTAAATACATAATTTTCACAACTTATCTCGGTACTGAAAGATTCGTCTTATGAGGATTTATTTCAGTATTCGTAAATTTTCTCACGATATTTATTTATACGTTTACATAGTAAGTACTATTGTAAGAAATTTCAGTTAAAACGAATATATAAACTATTATAAATATTTAAATCGTGTAATCTTACTTGAAGGATACGGAATCGGTTAAACTTACAATTAACCACAGATACATATAACGATTTAAATATTTATAATAGTTTCTTCGAAAGCATGCGTCACAATATTTTTCAAATAACTATATAATTAAAGAAGAGGCATTATAGGCATTGTCCTACGTCAATTCATAATTCTGCATGGTTGCAATTGACTATGAGTTTCTTTGACCTTCTTTACTACTGAATTGAAAATTATTATTACCCGTGCATAAAATTTGAAATTCGATGCAGGACACTATATTGGGCTCACGAATTTATTGCATATTACATAACAGTTTTAAGTATTCATCAGGTCCTTTTGTTGCTAAATCGGTCTTCAAACGTTACGGTTTACGTGCGTCTAAACTTGCCGATGATAACGCAGTGCGGGCGACTGTGTATCGCATATTATGTGTAGGTACTTACATATACCGACTATCAAAGACCGCATCGAATGCATGGTCGAAAGCGTACAAGGCATCGCAAGATGGTAGTTCCAATCACCATTTTAGATACCTTCGGGCTACAAATAGTGCACAATTGACATTCTTATAATTTCTTCTGAATATCCGTGAGGCGTTGATCATATAATGTCTCCTTTTGACCTGAGGTTGGTTAAGGTTCGTATTATAGACGCATCGCGTCTCTTATATGTACTCATTTAAAAAGGTCGGGTACATTTCATAATCTTTTAACTTACCACACAAATGAGAATTAAAAATAAAGAAAATGCAATAAAATTAAGTAGAAACAATGTACATAATTTTACCAAATAAAGTGAGTAGGAGGCTATTAAAACGTCATTGGCCATAGTCCATCGAATTACACGCGACTTATCCTATTCACTTATACTTAGATTAAAGTAGAAAATAGTACTGGTTAATATGTTGTTATTCAGAGGATGTTATATTAACACATCCCTGCATCTCAATTATGGGGACACAGCCGTGCTAAGAAGTTGGACCCTTACAACTAGAAAAAATATATATCAAGAATAATCTATGTGGCATTGGCATAAAGACGGCACTTTATGCATCCTATATGCGTAACCTCCAAAATGCAATCCTTCAACCCACGTTAACGCATAAAAAAACATATTTTTTTAAACTTCATTACAGCTTTTAAAAGCGATATAGAATTTGTAGTATCTATCCATTAAATGATTGTTATGCACATTTCTCGTAGGTTCATATTTATCAATGTTTGAAAACTGTAATTTTTTCACTCTTTATATATTACGTCTTTAACTTACATATTAAATGTGTTTGTACCATGTACCTTCCTAAAATATGTCATAAAAAAGATACAAACCAAGATGTCAGATGAGTCCATTGTGACGCAATGCGACTTGCTCTCAAATTATTTAAAATTTAAATGTATAATTGCCGGTTAGAAACCTATTATTTGACCCACAGCCGTCTTGCAAACTAAGACCGTTTCTACCATTACATTCACTCTCATAACTAGATCCAAGTATTTATTTACCTAATTATGTAACGCATTCTTTGAATACCAATACATAGAAATATGTTACCCGCATGAAAATGTGAGAGCCAATAAATATTAAAAAATATATTATGCATAACATAATAATAAATGCAGCAATATAATTTGACTAACAAATAATTAAACCTATGGCCGTTTGCGGCTCTAAAAGTTCTGTAACAGGTAATAAACGAGCTTTATGATTTTTTTTAATTACCTTACTTTTCGCGAATTATATTCATTTGCCTAACTTTATTTCGTGATTCGATATACGAATACCAAAGTAAAGATGTAACTTTAATTCATCAAAAAAACAATTTAAACATTAATAGTTTCAGGACGTATTGTGCTCACACATATATTTTGTTTACAGTAACTGGTTTGGACACATATCTAGCCGTATCTCTGGTCTACGTGGTGTGCATTTTCTATGCTTCACAGGTACAAATATAAAATTAGTTACAGATTTTTTTAAATATATATGTACATCCACATTCCGCTAATTCTATGTAACACTTTAAAATTAACTGTTGTCTAGGGTGGAATGAAAGCGGTTATAATGACGGACGCGTTTCAATCAGCCGTGCTCCTGGGGTCTTTAGCCGCTGTGCTGGCGCTGGGCTCCGCACAAATCGGTGGTCTCAGCGCCGTTTGGGACCACGCTCACCGTACTGACAGACTTCATTTCTTTGAGTAAGATTAATGTTTATTACTCGATAACTTTGTATTCTTTTTTACGTGTGTGTTTTCGTTATTAGTTCGATTAATTAAGTCTTTTTGTTACAATTTATTGCTATCGGCGTATACGTATACAACCTTAACATGAACTCTCACTTAGGAACTCAGTTAAACACACTCAATTTAACATTTATATGTAACTCCTTGATTCACAACAACAATTACTTGATAATATTAGATTTTGCATTCAAATTGGCCCGTAGGTAGACAGTTATGTTTTTTTTTGTAAAACGCCAGGTTATTATTCCGTAATCCACATCAAAACATCGCATGGCGTAATTTCTTTAGATTACACAATTATTTTTAATATCTGCCAGCCGGTACTTGTTATAAATGTTCAAATATTGCTTAATCCATTGTTTTCTTAAGCCATGTCAATAAAACCGTATTCAGCGTCGCAGCCTAACTTCAAGTAAATTAGGTACAGTTAGGTTACCTAACAAAGGTTGTGCTAGTTTTAGCCGACAAAACAAAAATACTCTCAATTTGTTGCGACATCAACACCATAGTTGTGAAGCAACGCGAATGGGAAAATCTTCCGTGATAGACGTTTTGCCCTATCACCTCGGTTAGCGTAGTAATAATAATGTTACTTGGTTTGCACTAACATTATGCTTCGGCCGCATAGGTCGATGCGGTTGTTAATCCCTTAATGCCCTCCTCTCAATAAATCCATCTCATACAAACTGAAATACCGTATGTTAATTTGTATTTTTGCTGAATCATTGCTGACCAAAAATGTGATTGCTGCGGGAGAGCCGTGTTGCACGATTATTAAAGAGACACGATACTTATGTTTTTCCTGTTCTTATACGAAATGCCCTGTCATTAATCACTCTACGAAAGATTATGTTCTTTGTAATAGTTATATGTACTTATCTCAATCTGGCACAATTTTGAGTTCGATCACTTTCATTCTCAGGGTGCGACATGTAAGTCAGGTGCAACGCAAGAATTACCTCACATTAAAAATTGATGTGACAATGGAATGTTATATAAATATTATAATCATTAACAATAGGAACAATGTAGCACGGAATATTTCGAGGTACATTAAATCTAATTAAATTTAATCGAAAATAAAATTTACAGCATGAATCCAGACCCAACTGTGCGGCACTCTTTTTGGTCGGTGGTGGTCGGCGGAACAATGTATTGGATCAGCATGTTCTGCGCCAACCAGGCTTCGGTTCAAAAGTACCTTTCAGTTGAACGCATATCCCAGGCCAGAATAGCACTATGGGTGTCTGCTTTTGGACTCATTGCCGTTTATTCGGTCAATTTCGCCACCGGTGCCGTCCTTGCCACTCATTATGCCGGTTGCGATCCAATTCAGGTGAGCGTGTCTTGAATTAAACTTCCCAAAATTAGAACCAAAGAATCCATTAGAACCTACGCCACCTATTTATGCAAAAGAATGTGTACGAGTTAACACAATTGCGAATACTTTCTGACGTTAGCGATGTATTTGTAAATAAACTGATTCCGTCCAATGTGTTCGCAGTCGTACTCCTCATAAACTAATTGACCGATTCTGATGGGTTTTTTGTGTTAAGAGATTATCTGCAGGGTTCTTATTTTGCTTAAACTGTTCGCGCTGGGTGGCACAGTTATCAAGATCCAGAATTATTAAAATAAAATTATTTTAATTTTTATTCCCTACTTCATCCAAAATTTTCAGACTCCAAGCATTATGTTTAATTTTGAGTTCGCCGGTTTGTCATAAAAATATGTTTGTATAAAAATTACAACAACAACTTTTTAACTTTATTTTTACTGCAAGAATTTCAAGACACAGTAATGTACATATGCATTAATTATACTGAAATTGTCATTTTCCTAACCAATTTCATCATCAACCAGCTTCATTGTGACGACTATTAATATCTCCCGCATAACTGCTATAGGTATTACGTGATTGCATGTCATGAAACTTTATTTATACGCTTACGAATAATTGATAGAGAAACATATGGAATAATTATGAATAACGTGTTGCATAATACTGCAATATTGGCATAGCTAAAAATATTCTAAATCTGCGTTTGAAATACTTTGATTGTGTAGGGTACCTACTAATTGGAATCATTGTATTATTAATATCTTGTAGGAAACTACATAGTACTCTCAAAAGTGTATTAACTTGTAGCGTTAATAATTCTCATTCTGTAATAAAATTTATATCTAGAAAATTCATAGTAGTAAATTGATATTTATACAGGTAATTTTATCAGTCAAAGGGCTCTAAGAGGACAAAACAGATGTTCCCCCTTGATCTTCTGGTGCTGATGTCTGTTCGTTAATTATTTAAGTAATTGAATTTATTATACGTTATTAAGTAGTTGGATTTAAGTACAGCACACCTTATTTTAAAGCCTCTGCCGCTCATGAATGTCGATTTCAAATCCATTAAAAAAAAGACTTTTAACCAAAGCGGGTCAAAGATATGTTACCGCTCTTGAAGTTCAGAATGAAATACCTCGTATAGCGAGTCAGCTTTGCCACCTTCTTAAGAATAAAATACATCAGCATTACATTACAGAAATATTTAGATGTGGCGATGATTCTCCCACTCTTTAAAGTATTTGATTAGATTTATAAAAAAAAATCTTTACCACAGGCTGGCATGATTAATGCTTCCGACAGGCTGCTCCCCCTTTATGTTGTTCGGGAATTGGGCTGGGCTCGTGGGGTTCCAGGGTTCTTCGTGGCCGGTATCTTCGCAGCCAGTCTTGGGTAAGAACACTTATGACTGCACAATATTGCATAACATTTCTATTATAACATAATTAGACAACAATACATATTTAACAATAGAAGCCTTTTATTTCACGAACAATATAAATGCATCTAAATACCGTAGCCGTGATACGAAACGCATGAATGCGTACCCGTGACTAACAAGATTCCAACTTGATTTTAGAATTTGGACTTAAATGAACCAGAAATGTCCAGCTATAATACCGGTTTCAATTTGAAGAATACGTCCGCAAATTAGGAACTCTATATACAATGCCAATTTAATGGAGTACTTATTAATCTCGTAAGCTTTCTGCATCTTTGCTATGCACAGATCTGCTGGTAATTATTCGCGACTTTGTCCACGTATTTTGTAGATACACGGAAATTCGTGTTATTGCGGAATAACATATGTAGGTACGGCACACACTAACATATCGTAGACAATTATTTACGCTCTGCAATTATCATTTATGATATTAGCAAAATATATCTAGCACTTACTACTACCCAACTAGCATTTCCTAAATTTAAATTAAATTATATTATTATATTTAAGATTACCGGTTAAATATTTAATTAACTTTTATTGCATGTAAGAAATAATGCGTTTTGCTAAGATCTTAACTTTTAGGTATGATACAGATACTGAGTAACCTTGCTTTTATAATTGTAAATAGCGTTAATGAGCAGGTTTGCCCGCAAAAATATACATATTTAGACGCCGGCTTAAAGCTGCATAACAATATGTATATTGATAATTGTGGCTTAAAATGTCTGTTAACTATAATTAAATAGTTTCGATTATTATTCACTTCTATGATAGCGTGGTATATATAGTGTATATCAACGGCCAAAGAACAAGCATTTTGTGTACAAAATTTGAGATAAATTAAATCAGTATACTTGTCGTGTTGTGGAAATAAATGTTATCGATTCATCCTTAATTAAAAGTAAAATTATTCTACTTTGAATGGGAAAGATTATTTATTTTATCATCTATCTATTTTCAGTTTTTCAATAAAGAAATTAGTGTTATTAGATTAAGATTACTAGTTACTAGATTAAGATACTCTTTAATATGTTAAATCTTTATGTAAAATGCAATTTTATATGTTTATGAGTCAACTAAAACAATATGCACTTTCTCAAAAAATCCACTTTAGTTTATAATTGCTTAGCTCCTAAGTATCATAACGTGATGTTAAGTAGTAGGTACCTAGCTACAGTCTAGGATGTAGAAATTAGAATGATTAGGTAACAAAAGATTTCAAATCCGTTAAGAGGTTCGAGATTAACGAGTTTAATCAACTAACAAACAAAACTCTCTTCTTCTTTAAAATATTAATATATTGATATTCAATACATACTATATGTAATTATCAAACACATTAATAATTATATAATATCAAACAGGACAGTGGCATCGGCTTTGAATTCATTGGCTGCAGTCGCATTACAGGACTTGGTAAATGGACTTCTGGGCATAACGTTACCAGAGAATAAAGGAGCAATGGTGCGTATGATACTAAATATAAAAGAATACGTGAGAATGAAGAAACGTTATATATTTCTTCCCAGCTGTAACCTGTACGTTATGACTTATTATTGTGCTAATTTCGGGAGCTAAAACGCGGAGTCCTATGGATTAATAAGGATATAAGTAAGCAACTTTCTAAAGCTCTAAAACATTCAAGAATGGCATTAAGAAGCCACGGGATTTGCTATCCCTACATCATAAAATCAGAATACAACATTGCTATGTTCCTGCTTTAAGCCAAAGTAGTTGTGGCGATGAAGGCGCTGCAGGAAAATGTCAAAGACCACCTTTTTATCTTTAAATTATGTATGTAATAAAGCACAACTTTCTTTATGATAGGCAAGTGTCTTCTTTAATGTTGGTTGCGTTGTGTATCGCCGATCTAATTAGAAAAGGGCACACGCAAGCACCTAAGTTCATATAAAATTAAATATATTTAAAAGATTTCTATTTTACCATCGCCGTTTTCATAATCAGCTGTGAAGCATTTTTTGTATTTTCGCTTCAAAAATGTGGTCGCCGGTCGCCTAACAAGCGTGTTGACCTCAAGTGTAGAAATGCATCTACATTCGTCCTCAGATAGGTCTAGACTCCTGTTTAGTGTTAACATAAGTTGGCCTTTAAACTTTTTTCACTCTTGTAACATAAACATATGTTCGTTATTATTGGACAGATAGCCAAATGGGTATGCCTAGGATGCGGTGCCGTCTCCTTTGGGTTAGTGTTCGCGGTCGAGAGGCTTGGACCAGTTCTACAGCTCGCTCTGTCCTTCAACGGTATGGCCGGTGGTGTCACGCTTGGACTCTTCACACTTGGAATGTTATTCCCTTGGGCCAATGCAAAGGTAAATTTTATAATATAGGCAGAACAAACAAGCATGCAGTCCTTATAATAGTAATTCTCCCAGCAGCCTGTGGACATATGTAATTAAACATAAGTAGAATTGGAGTTTTACCTGAGATCGGCCCCGAGTCCGTTACTAACTCCAATGACTCAAATTAAATGTCTCTACTTTATCGCATCACTCTTCAAATCAGATTTTAAAAATAGTAAAAAAAGTATTACAGTGATGATGAAGAATTCTACTACCATTATGTAAGTGTCGTAATGGTTGTTATAATATAATCTTTTTTACATTGATTGGATTACAGTTTCGTAATAATTAGGTGGATAGAACTAAATTTCATCAAGGATCATGAATTTAGGTATTCCATACTTACTAGCTATATTCAACTATTAAATAACAGATTAAAAAAAAACATTGATAGTTCATTTATGAAACAAAGTTTTAAACTATTTAACGTCATACTATGGCTCATGGGAGTAGAACAAGCACCATGCAAATTGAGAATGAAGACAGTGAGGTAACCGTGGTATAGCTAGTTATTTCATGAAAGTTTACAAAAACTGTAAAGCCACTTATTGTAATATGCTCTTGCTTATATTTAAGAACCTCCTTAAAAACGTTTAAAAATACAGTCTCGTCTTTTTTACCATTTACCAGTGTGTTCCATTTTGTTAATGAATAGGGAGCGGTAGCGGGTGGAGTGTTCGGATTAATCTTGGTGGTAGCAGCCGGAGGAGGTGCTCAATTGGCGCAGGTGCCCTTGCCTCGTCTACCTACGTCTATTGATTCCTGTCCTGCATCTTACAATTTAACATCTCACATATCCATGGACCCGAGGTAACATATCAGAAATATTTTGTCTGGATTTGACACGATTTTTTATTTCTTTCCTATGTATCTTACCCAAAAAGCACGGTTTTTAATTTTGACACTACGTATTCTTGCAACATTGTTTACCAATACCAAATCTTGAAGGTTGAAATACGCTTTAAGAAAGTTACAAAAAATTACTCAGTTATACATCATAAAACATTAGTGTGTAATTGATAGTAATTCTTCACAATTTGTTTACAGCGAAAATCAGGACGAGAATGTGTTCTGGCTATTTAGGATATCATATCTCTGGTATTCTGGACTGGGATGCGTGGCCACGCTGCTGGTTGGTTTGGTAGTGTCTGTGGCCACTGGGGTGACGGATCCAGCGCACGTTCCTATCGATCTCATCTCGCCCCCCGTTGTATCTTTCCTGAACTCTTTGCCAATTAAATTCAAGGTGAGTTAACGTTCAAGTTTTTTCAGAATTTCTAGTACAATAAATTAAAAAAACAGAATCATAATTTTGTGCTTGTGGACCTTGTTACGAAATTTTGAGAGGTTGTGACACAGTAAATTGAATGGTATATAATGAAAGTGATTTTTTAGAGTTGGTTGAGTCGTTAGAGTTCACCCGGGGCGGTACCACCGCCACTTTCATGATCCGCTGTAAAGCAACATGTTCTTCATCTATTGTGTTTCGGTTGAGGAGGTGTGGTTGCCGGATACACATTATTGGAGGCGACCATCTTAGTCCTCAGTGACCACTTAAAATCAAGTGGCCTGCATGCCCATTTCTTACTCTTTCAGAATTATTTACTATTACTATTTGTACATACAAAACCGAAACACCATGTTAGACTTTATAAATAATAATTTTATTCCCCTACTAATATTTCAAGCGATAACAGATGGCGTATGTCTATTATAAATCTTTGTCCCGCAGAAAGCACTACGAGTTCCGACGCGGTTAGGATCGGAGCGACGACGCAGTTCAAGCGTGCGTCCACCAAGCCTTGCCGACGACAAGGATACGAGACGCCGGCGTCGCCTCTCCGAGCTTGCTGGCGGTGTGTTCTACAGCGACGCGACCACACTCACGCGCGGACATGACAACCTCGCGCACTGCCTCGACTCGGAAAAACCCCCACCCGATGACTG
>DWON01004708.1:0-15880 GCA_018251015.1 Phocides pigmalion okeechobee | reverse complement strand
GGTTGTCCATGGGCTGCAGTGACCACTTAACATCAGGTGACCTGCATGCCCGTTTCTTACTCTTCCACAATAAAAAAAAATATAACATCCATATAATTATCTTGTTGTATAATAGTCTAATATAATACAAGGTCGGTTTTATTATTAATTTTTAACCGCCTCCTAAAAAGGAGGAAAGACACTGTTGTATTTTTATATGTTTACCGATTATTATTTATTCCGTGAAATGATTTTGATGATTTTTGTTATTCGACAAGAGATATTATTTGTGAAATCTCATTTAAATTTAGCGAAGTTGTGATGATGAGATCAATAAAAAAATCACCATCAAACAGCAGTTTTTTATTCAATTTTGGCAAAAGACTACTGTTTTAAAAATTAGTAATAGAAAACTGTAAAATACACAACAAGGAAATTAGCCTTAATCATGATAACCAATATCATATCAAGCGCTATCATTCAATATTACCATAGAAATTCTGAATTTGAAATTCCCAACAAATTAAGTACAATTAAAATATTACTATGACTGAGGCAATTTGCAAGTGATAATCGTTTATGAAATGACTATAATATAGGAAATAAAATTATTAATAATGCCTTAACATTGACACAATGGTGGCAATGGGCTGGCCACATCGCTCGAAGAACAGACAATCGATGGGGCAGTAAAGTCTTGGAGTGGCGACCACGTCTAGGCAAAAGGAGCACAGGGCGTCCCCTAACCAGATGGACCGACGACTTGATAAAGTTCGCGGGAAAACGCTGGATGCAGAGAGCACAGAACCGGTCAGAGTGGCGGCACCTGGGGAGGCCTAGTCCAGCAGTGGACACGTAAAGGCTAATGGATGGATGAATGGATGGATAACATTGACACATACATTCAATGTTCTTTTAGGTGCAAAGAGAAACAAACGAACAGGCAGGCCATCTGACACTAAGTAGTCGCTGCAGCCCATGGATAACATACAACCTCAAACAGGACTGGAGTCCTATCTGAGATCGTACGCTCGCTTTTAAAAGTACCCGGTAAATGCAACTCTCCAACCGAAACACAAAAGTTACTTCACAGCGGATTATAAGGATGCCGGCGGTACCTCCCCGGTCGAGCTATTATCAAAATTATTTTTATATGATTACCCAAACCGGATTTCATGATTACCTGTTGGTAAGTTAGCCAAAGCGCATGTTTTAACAGTTTTTTTTTAATATTCGGTATAGATATGATACAAAATGAGTGCCAAGTTTAACATTAAAGTTTTGGGAGTTGATTTTTTTAAGTGAGTAGAGCAACAAACGAGCATGCAACCCACCTGATATTAAGTAGTCGCAGCCCATAAGCATCCACGTCCAATATATATGATATGGCATAAATGTAATATACGAGCCTGCAGTACCATTCCCTTTAGCAGTGCGTACAAAAACACAACAGAGTATTGTAATCCTGCCATTGTTAGGTGTAGCAGTACAATGCAGTCACAACTCAACGGCTAAAACACATACATACATATGTATATATAATACAACGTCACATAGGTACAATGCGACGTCATGTCACGATACGATGTCGTATCGTATGATGTGTTTTGATGTAAGGGCATTGGATGGCCTGCATGGTTGTATTGAGATGTAGCAATCTATCATATAAAAAGTTAGTTGCAAAAAATTCCAATCAATACCAGTTCCGACAAACTAATATTCATTCGGTCATTTAAACAGGTTTAAGCGTAAGGAAGGCAATAGTGGACTAACAATATGCATATAATGCAATTTGCAAACAACAAATTATACAAAAAAGGCAATTGAAATGTTCGTCTGTAATTTCGAAACCACTTTCTAAGCTCAATTTGGGTATTTGTCCTTTTCAATATGTCACCTATACAGTCTAATCTTGGGAACAAAAAGACAAAAATATAAGGTTAGAAAACTTTTCTACAATAATACCTAATGAACATGTTTAACTTCAATTATAACTCAATGACGTGGCAGCGACGACGACACCGTCAAACCTATTTCTGATTTCGAGAAACAGTGTAACACTGCTATGTTCCACATTAAAGAGTCTCTTGGGCCTTTTGTCTTTAGGACTAATCACATCGCATCTATGTTCAACTTCAGCAAAGACACTTGTTTCGTATATTTGGCACTGGTAAAAGATGGTCATGGACAGCGGCGATTGCTAAAATTTGATAGGATACCTGCCTGTTTTTACTTCCGAGAAAAAATTAGGAATAACCGAAAATCTGTACAAAGACAAGCGTTCGTACTAAAAGTTGTATATTTATACCAGAAACAAGTTGAAAAATAATAATATGATAGCAATACCACGACATACTGTATAACGGAGATCGGAGAAATAGTATTATATAACGATAATACAATTATTTCGGAAATCAGACTTATAATAAAATGAGACGTGGTACAACAATACAAATTAAATTAACCTTTATAATGTTGTGTCGTGTTAAAAGTATTTCGAAATGTTACCTAACAGCATGTTTAATGCAATTCGTGTATTATGTATTCATTTATTGTGGATGTTGTTAGTATAATGTACATACAATATACCGTAAAACTATCTATACATCGTAAACTCATTATTTTTTAACTGTTGGGCATTAATATCTTCTTGAAATCGGAATGTTTAGGCTATAGTCCACCACGCTGGCAATATACGGATTAATAGATTTCACAACCGTGAAAAATTTAATGGGCAACTCTAAGAAATGAAGGCCTCATTGCGATGATCTTTTTCATCGCTAAAGCATGTCATAATTAATTTGTAATGCACATATAACTTTAAAATACGAGGAGTATGTCAGATTAGATCCCCGGAAATCCAGTGTGATTCATTAGTTTTATACAATTACATAGGTATATTAATGAAACTTCTATTTATGGTTTCGACGTGTAACCTTGTTCTCTAATACTCATAATACAGGGTGCCAAACATACATAAACGTAAACGTAAACAAACATAAAACAATAGTTTTTTCTAACCTTTCTTTAATGGAACCTTCACGAAAAGGGCGGGCGGGATATAGATATGAAAATATCAGTTTCTTTTTAAACTAACATCCATTTCTTATCCTATGCCAAGAATGTAACCTTTTTCAATGAGAAGTTACAATATTAAACAAATACAAAAAACTTTTTATTACCTATAACTTTTCATGCCCGTAAATGCAATCGCAGTTACCAGCACACCAGTCAGTATTATTTACAGACGTATGTGTATGATATTATACACATACGTCTTATTCGTAGTTGATTATTAGTTATACGTAATTACAAACACAATTGTCAAAATGTATATAGGAAACTATTCATTTTGCCTTTCAAAGAACTATTATTGTACAGTTAGCCTAGTATTATTTAATATTATGTTATAGATTGCGTTATAAGAGCCGTAGAAATAAAAGTATTGACAACGCCAATCCAGTTTCTCTGGCCTATTGAAAACCAGTTGGACCAGATACCTACCAAAATGTCAATTTAAGTGTCGTTAAATTCTCGACGATTTACTTCATTAACAACAATAAGATTTATGTGACGATCAGTATTAGAATATAGATATTTAATGTGTTAAAAATTATCAAGGATAAATTTAGGTCCACAAACACTACAAGAAAGAGAAACTTGTCGATCACCGAAAGATAAACGCAGTCAAGGTAATGAGCCAGATACTTTGTTGAGTAAAGATTACGCTGTATGCACCATTTAATGACTAGCAAAATATAATTAACGTTACAATTATACTAGTCACATTTTCACTGATAATTCCTGATTCACACATACCCACTTATGAATGTGTTACGTACTTAAACAAACAATTAGACAAACTATACATAAGAAGTTATTTTTTTATATTTATATTTATTCTGTAACATTATCACAACAGTTATTGCAATAAAATAAACTGAAACTAAAGTAAGTTAACTGTAATTATTTTTGTCATTTATCTGGTAATAATGGCAGCCTATAAAGCCAAAGATGCAAGCATTCAGTGTACAATATTTTAAACAGATGAAATAAATATTTTTGTGTTTAAGAAACACAAACAGATAATAAGAAACAGATAAACAAATTGAAAACGTTTCATATTTATATAAATGGATGCATAAAAATAAGGATTTTCATATAAAAAAAACCTATCTACAGCGTAAAAAATATATATAAGATATAAAGACTTACTTGATAAAACCGCCTACATGTGGCCGGATCTGCGAAATTACCGTTGCCCTGTGTGCCTTCTGGACACACAAACTCTTCTGGTGTATCTTTGTCCTTTTGAGAGTGTACTGTAAATAATATATTAAGATGAGACTAATTCTATCAAAAGTTGCTAAAACGAAGGGTTCCATTCTATAGTCCAATATCTTTAAACTTATGTGATCTTAATATAATTAAAACTAATTTTCATAAAAGAAAATAATATTTCAAAATTGGAGAGGGACACAACGTTGCTTTTGAAGGAAATGTGTGACATAACATAAATTAAAATGCAAAACTAATTTAGAATACCTTTAGTACCTATTCCTTCGTACTTAGCCTATGGTACCCCACATATTAATGCGCATTGGGTATTTTTTCATATTTTTTTCACCAGTAGGCTCCCACGCCAAAGACACGATGCAAGAACCTCCCACTTATATGCGGTCTAGAATTCAATTAGGACTCTAATAAACGTCTAGAAGTAAACTGAAAATCTACTATTTCTTTTATAGGCAACCATCAGGCTGTGGCGTCGCGACCTATTAAAGTTCTTGATATGCTAGTATTAAGGGTTATTTCTCCCCTTCCCTTACCCACAAATGGATTTTTATGACCACAATCATAATAATAAGAAATTGGGAAATTTAAATGGGATAGACATTTTCTGAGAAAATTTAATAAATATATTCAAGATATTTAATTTACTTATTATATCGTCATATGATCCTGCCTAAATTATCTATTCCTTCATTCTAAAACAATACCAATCTTCTCCCAGCTGACAAATTTCAAAGTTAATGCCTAAGGCCTAAATTGAACGAAACACGCATTGTCATATAAGTATTATGCGTAAACAAAAGTAACAATTAAATAAATATAAAACATAAGTTGTTTATATGTGTGGCAGGACATAAAATAGATAACTATGCTAAATATTTAAAATGCAACTGTGAAATAATCAAATATACGAGACAAAAATGTTCCAAAGCGCTAAATATTCTTAGCACGTTCCTACACGAATACACTTCGATGTCCTCCAAAACATAAAATTTAACGACGCAGACACTTCAACATTAGATACGAATACCAACGAAAAACATTCAGGTTTTCATTTAAAAACTTATTTAAATAGGAAACTCGTGATTTTAGAAAAATTCGAAAACGGCTCGGAAAAATCTTATAACTCTTCATAAATAGGTAATTATTTCTACCTAGATAGACATAAGTATTAAGGCGCAGGCGTAAGTAATCAATCATTAAATGTATGTAGTGCTTAACGATAATTACCATTATTAACTGATACTGTGCCTAAGTAGTTAACTATAAAGTAAAATGTGATTATTTACCTTTTCGAATATTGAATATTTACTCTTTAAAAATTGGATATTTTTAAGTTTGTAAAAACAAGTTAACTTATTACTACTTTTCACTAAATGTAATTAGATAATTAACTTACTTCCAACCTTATACAGATTTTAGGTAAAGTAATACGTCAATAAATTCTCATAGATAGTGATCCTTATTTTTACTAAAGTCAATGTCTTTTATACATACGTATTTTTACTGTATGGAAGTAGAAGAGAAATATGCAATCTAACTGATTTTATGTGGTCACTGCTGTCAATGGACGTTTTTAACTTACCAACAATATATAGACAGTAATGGTACCATAATTTCAATAATAAATAAGAAAAAATATAAATAATACCGAAAGACGAATATGAAACGCCTCGAAGCATCTGCCTTAGTGAACTCTTCGAAGACAAAACATAGCACTGCTATAAATCAGAAATTGTAGTGACAGCAGATGCCCTCACTAACGTATATCAAGAGTTCTACAATCTTTAAAAGTCTATTAGTTGTACCATCGTCAACTCATCACAGACCCATAGATGGGCCAGGATCCACTTATCAGAAAGGTATAAGCAGTAGTCCTCCACGCGAACTATCGCATTGCGGTTGGGCAGACTATCGCATGCATGTGAAGGCAGAATCTATCTTTCATGGCGTTTCATCTAAATCTTCATAACAGCTCATACCTACATGTTTGTTTGCTGTTACTATTACATAAATATAATAAAATCTTCTATTGACCCATACGTGTTTAAACTGAAACATACCTATGTACGTGTTTACGTGTGGGTAAAATAATATGTAGTAACACCTACGGGTGCTACTATTATTTTACCCACGCACTTTAATCAGAACAATCAACACAAGTTGTTTATCAACAAAACCCTGTAAATCCCTTATATCTATTTTCTCAACATTGTCAAGCACTATCAGTACTTCGTTTTTCTTAATAATGGAGAAATAAACAATTGAATGTTGCCTGTCATTGTTTAACGTATTTGTAGACGTTTGATCATTCACATCACGAGTTGTGTTGTGGGGGTCACAAAAACTCATTTTGCCGCGAGGCCGAAGTCAGAAGTTAGTCTATAAATAAAATTGTTAAGAATTCAAGCAAGCTTAAGTACTTCGTAAACCTGTCTCGTTAAAGTTACCTAGACGGAAACTTAAACTAGTCAGAGCGCGCCGTACGTTTCTTACCCAAAACAACGAGGAAATACGTTCAACATACATATAAGTTGGTGAACTGATTGATGCGTGTAGGTACAGATTTGAAGTAGGTATTCACTTTAATGTCAATATCCTCCATAAAATATGCTATAGCCGGTCACGTCTCAATGTCAAGTGAAAGAAAGGACGTGCTTGACGTATCGTAATTAAGTAAGCCCATACACGGCTACAATGCACTACCATCTACTTTCTAAAACAATATGTTTATCAAAAGAAATCAGTATTGGGGGCCCGGAAAGTGATGTAAAATAAAAAAAAAATAGCAAGATGCTAGTACTATTCCCGAACGTTAATAGTAGGTACCTACATATATTTTTTAAATAAACTTACAAAAACCAAAACAGGTAAATTTTATTAGCTTTCACTTAAACATTTTCAATGATTACGTTATGATTACCAGCATACTGCCAAGCGATGAAAACAATCACTACCAAAACGTTACCTACATCGAAACACTTGCATAATATGACAAACTATTCGGAAACCAGTGCGATTTTATTCCGTGTTGTATTACTTACTTATACAAATAAAATGTGGAAAAAAATTAACTATTACAAAAATTAAAAAAAACACTTCAACTAACCATTCACTAGTATGGCACAAAAAATAATTATTCGCGTATATGCGGTCATGGTGGCCCGTACACCGCTCACTCTGCTAAATGGCGATACAGCTCCTTTCACCATCGCGCACGCACTAAGCCAGAAGGTGCCGTGCTCTCAGGCCCTGCCACCACCAAAGCAAACGTCTACCAACTTGTCTGCAGCCGGCTTTCTCCTAAACCACATCACGCCGCAGACAAATACATAATTTTAAATGTTATCTGTTTAGAACACGAGAATCTAACTTTCTGATTCATCACCTAATAGCTAGAAAGGTCATTCTGAAGGCAACTTAGAGATAGGTTTCATGATTGAAAGCTCATTTATAGCACTGTTTAATATATCATGCTCTCTACGTTGGAAGGTCATAACCTCTCTTTCATTAGTCACATGGTTGTATAATTTATTCGATTAGAATCTGATACAAAGTAATATTTTCATGGTACTTTCTAAAATATAGGATTATTTTTAAATAAGATTTTAATAACAATGACTACTGAAATATGTATTAAAGGATGTTATGAAATGCAATAAGTAAATGCAATAAGATAGTGTATCTTTGCCCAAGGCTTCTATTTTACCCCCATAAGGCTGAAATTTACAGAATTAATAAAATACAATATAATTACAATATAAAAATAATGACGAGCCTGCATTCTATGAGGAGCCATCCAGTGAACGACTAGGCACCACATTTTAGATTAATTTTACTGAATGGCAGGTAATAATAGCTCTCCATAGCCTATTTACCCGTCCCCTCTATAGCTCAACCTAATAGCGTTATATTTTATTACATTTGTTCACTTTCTGAAGTTTCCGTCCACTTTGTGGAGCTCATCTTTAGGATTTTCACACTACATGGTCCAGGTTGACTATCGCGCACTGTTAATTTAGCGTATCACTAATAGTAATGTTGCATATGTATCTAAAAAAGACATCTACATGTTGAACCTATGACGCCACGCAATCCTCCCAAATAACAGGATCCCAAAACATCTAGAATCCGTGATATTAAAAACTATATACGAAAATAATAAAAATTAAAAACAGTAACATTTACTTTTCAGAAGACAATACTTTTAAACAATATATAGAGAACCGAAATAAACATTTAAAAATATAGAACAACTCACATTTAAAAAAAATAGCAAAACGGGTAAGCTTATGTTAAGAAGTCGCTGCCACCCACTTGTTACTAATTCCACATCGATAAATATCTATAGAAATCGATTACCACACATAAGGTGCCATTCCAGAGGATTACGATAGAACGTCTTGATATTATATCCAGTATCTGCTTTAACATACTCTACAAATTAGAACAGCGAAGATGCACTACTGCACTTTTAGGATAGCATCCAGTCCAGTAACTAGTATTAGTACAGACACACTTCCTCCTTATTTTAGTTTTTATAGTAGTTTTTCGATTTCGAAATTTCCTTTGGTAGCACTGCATACCCCCACGTGCCCCCACAATAAACCCTAATTATAAGTTATATTAGTTTCAATTGAACTGACCGTTTATTAAACTTAAAACAGCCCACCATAACATACAATTATTAGTTGAGATATTACAGCGATTTGCAGCATTCTAAATTTGAAATATTGCCTATTTTCGTAAAAAAATACTCAGTATCACCACAGGAGTAATAAACAATTTCCCAGCAATAATGGTGTGTCACAGATCAATAAAAGCTTCAAGATAGATTTAGAAGCTCATATATATCATAGAAAAATGTTAAGTTATTAGAAAGATTTGTAGGTAGTTAAATATTGCAATCTAAATGCTGTAATAATCTACTTTATATTGTCTCGAGTTAAACTGTGTTTTTTTTAATAGATATCTTATTAATTGTTTGATTATTGTTATTAAGGACGACATTTTATTTATACGGTTTATTTAATAATATGTACGAAATCAAGAAGCCCAACTGTATTTACAATACTCATACAAATGAATGTGTTGGGCTTAATTAGGATTTTGTTATTATTCTACCTGCATAAAATGTTAAAAAAAAGTGTTATGTGAAACTGCTACGTGATGTGTACATGATACCGTCCGGAATTTGGAATATTTAATATTATATATTTGTATGTAATACAAGAAACAAGTATACCAATTTTGATGAAACTTGTTTAAGTAATAAATCATTATCGGGGTCTCTGGCAATGCTTGCGAACGACGCCGTAGATGTAATACAAATGCTCTAAATAAAACCTATTTCTTTATTTACCTCATATAGGTTTTATGTAGAAAACGACGTAATTACGTTCGTACGTACCTACAAACCTACATAAAGAGTATCGCAACTCAATAACTTTTACGTATGCGTACGTAAATTTATTTACGTATTGTTTTACAATTAATAGTTCTTTTTAAGCAAACGGTGTTCAACAGTCACTATCCCTGGAGATTCACGTCCAAGGTCCAAACTCGCATAAGATTTCAGCGCTAATAATTCATTTCGAAAATAGCGAAATTGTTCATTTCATGACGCATTAAATCTATGTCTGTGTCTGGTAAATGTTTTTATGGAATTACATATACATTTATTTAAACTTAATAGAAGTTAGCCACGTACGCCACGAGTTTTTTTTTATCCACAATGATCCTTTTTTTATTTATTATAATAAACATCGTAATGCATCGTAGATTTTTTAATTATAATCATGTCAATTGTAGGATTATTGAAATATTATTTTTCTGTTAATAATATGGCTAAAAATCAGTAATGTAGGCAACGCGTTTCTTCATGCACTGGTAACACTGATAGACCAACGTGTCTTAAATAAAATGACGTTTCTGACGTCAAAATTGTAACTAAGTCAATGTTCAGTTTCAAATATACTTTGTATATTCTTCAAAAATAGCAAATGTATGATCTTGTGATACTATAAAAATAATGCATGTAAATTAAACTCTCTCACGAGCAAAAGGCTATTGATGACAGTGTAATTTATTCTCCATTATGTCGACTTTACGAGAACGGCAATTGAGTAAGGATATCACAATATGAAAGTATGTAAGAAAAATATCTTAGCAATGTTTTCATACGTTTTCCCTTGCAGATGCTCTGAAGCAGATGCTTAATTTGAATAACCCGATAACAAAAGAATTGGCTACTGAACCATCATGGAAAGTACTAATATATGACAGGGCTGGTCAAGATATAATTTCGCCTTTAATATCTGTAAAAGAATTAAGAGATCTCGGTGTAACGTTGCACATGTAAGTTATTTATCCTAAGAGAATCTGTATCTAAATTCACTTAATGATATAAAAAATACTAATAATATACTTAAACTAATAAGAATATTCATTTGTAAAAATTTAGGAGTGCCCCATAAACCCTTTATTGTTAAAATATTTTCTTCAATATGCAAGGTGGTAGGACAACAGTTCATCCAGAGCAGTACTACCGCTGCCTTCATAATCCTTTGTTGAGTATTTATTGTACCAGCTATATTTACAAACAAGGCAACCATCTCAGTCTTGAAAAGTTGCAATGCATCTGCGTACAACATAAGGTAGAACATGGTCTTGTTTGAGGTTGGATGTAGAAGTCCAAGAGTTGCAGACCATTTAACATCAGATGGCCATTTAACACAAGCATGTTGTGAATTTTCCAACATGAAAGAAAGATTCTCTATATCTAGCAGAACATATCTCCCCAAAAACAAGAACATTATTATTATTTTTTTCTTTTATTAAGAAAACTACTCTAACACACTTCCATATCTTAAGACAGATGTTATGATATTGGTTAATATTTGAATTGCTTCTTATAAGTAGATATTTAAAGGTCTTATCTATTTTGTAGTTATAGATTATTATCTGGATGATATATTTTTATTCCAGCCAACTGCATTCTGATAGAGACCAAATTCCAGAAGTGCCAGCTGTTTACTTTTGTGCACCAACTGAAGAAAATCTTGGCCGTATTGCTCAGGATCTAGAAAATGGCATCTATGATCAATATCATCTGAACTTCATAAGCCCAATAACAAGGCAAAAGTTGGAAGATTTAGCTGCATCTGCATTACAGTCCAATGCAGTGACTCATATTAGTAAAATCTATGATCAGTATTTAAATTTCATTTGCTTGGAAGATGACTTATTTATTATGAAACACCAACAATCAGATTCTTTATCTTATTATGGCAAGTATATTGACTATTTAGGTACTTTCATTTTCACTTTCAAGATTCATTTTCACTTTCAGTGTGCAATATAACTGTTAAATTAAAGTTCAACCACTCTATAGCCTACCAACAACTCAAATCACATTGCATATAATTTTCATTTTAATTTATAGCCATCAACAAAGGGGACACAAAGGATACTGAAATGGAAGCTATAATGGATGACATTGTGGAAAGCCTTTTTTCTGTATTTGTTACTCTTGGTGAGTGTCTTATTACATGAAATATTTTCGCACTAGTCCATGCTACATCACATTGCACGGGACTGCATTTTTACCATTGAACCTAGGTAGCTTTCGTACTCACTATGTCTGTCCATTTGGAAGAACAGTGCGCGCAACTGTGACGCAGCTCTGTCTTCTCAACCAACAGCACAAGACTTATAGTAGTATGAAAACCACCTAAAAATTAATATATAAGAAACTAATTAAATTGCATACCATTTAATATTATAAAAAAAAAGAAATTGCTTTGTCAATTTTTCATATTCAGTTTACAGACAATGTATTTATAAACCTGCAACACTGTATCTTGCAGGTAATGTCCCCATAATAAGAAGTAGTAAAGGCAATGCAGCAGAGATGGTAGCAACAAAATTGGATAAGAAACTCCGTGAGAACCTCTGGGATGCAAGGAATAATCTTTTCCATGGCAACACAGGTCAAGGAGGCACATTCAGTTTTACAAGACCCATGCTGATATTGCTAGACAGAAATATGGATATGGCCACACCATTACATCACACATGGACTTATCAAGCCTTGGCTCATGATGTACTGGATCTATCGTTAAACAGGTACAATACAATGAACACACATTATCATTCCCAAGATGTTAAAACAAAAAATTTGTATGACTAACTACATTTTACAGTTAAGAACCCAAACTATTAAAAAAAATGAATAGTTAGTTGCATGGATGTTACTACTTACGATGTTTCTTGTTTACATTGATTTTAAAAACTAGTAGCAGAAATAAAAATTTAGAAAAATGGTAATCACAATAAGCCTTTTTTTGACCACTGCTTGCTTATTTAGTGACTGGGTATTTTGACAAACATTAATTTTTCATACATTATTAATGATTTTAGATTTTTTACAATTTATCATATCCTATATATTTTTTTTGTTTAGAGCCTTAGTACCTGAGAACACTGGAACAGCAGCACAAGGGCAAAAAGCAAAAACCCGAATATGTGACCTTGACTCAAAAGACCCATTATGGAGTGAACATAAAAGCAGCCCGTTCCCCACAGTAGCAGAAGCTATACAAGAGGACTTAGATAAATATAGGTAAATAATACTAATTACTATATACTAGTGAAATATAATAAACTATAAAAAAAATTAACTTATTTTTAGCAATGCAATCTTTTTGTCAATTAATAATGTTGAGACTTTAATAGTCTGAGTAGGGTAAATAATCTAATTGTTTAATTGTTTATTAGTAAAGAGATTTATGTCAAGATTGTATTATCACATATGTCAAGTAAAGTATAAATACTTTATTCTCTCTTTAGGAGCTCTGAAGCGGAGGTGAAAAAACTCAAAAGCTCAATGGGATTAGATGCTGATAGTGATGTAGCTCTAAGCATGGTTAATGATAACACACAAAGGTTGACCAGTGCTGTCAATTCACTTCCACAGCTCATGGAGAAAAAACGACTTATTGATATGCACACAACTATTGCTACAGGCAAGTACAGTAATATTTGTCATCAGACAATGGATGGTTTACTACAAGTGTCGTGATGGCTCCTGGTTAAACAATAATTGTAGACTACTTAATTATGTAACTATTATCGCAACAAATATAAATTTCTTATCCTTAAACATTAAGTAGTCACTTCACTTTTTGAACATCTACATTCATCCTTAAACAGAACCAAAGCCCTTTCAAAACTATATATAGATAATTCTGAAGGCTTCCGGCATATTATGAGAAAAGGAGAGGTGCCGCCCCACTCGAGAGTTACTTCTATCATCTACTAAATGTATCTACGAAACATCACATAAAATTTCACACAGAAATGTTACCTATTTCTGTAACTTCTATTGCCTGCTTGTAATAATGTATCAGTGCTTGACTATAATCAAAAACTCAAAATATATATTGTTTTTATTGACATCAATATTTTTATGATTATTTCCAGCAATTCTGAATGCCATAAAGTCTCGAAGGTTGGACTCCTTTTTTGAACTGGAGGAGAAAATAATGAGCAAAAGCAGTCATGTGGAAAGTAAAGCTGTTTTGGACTTGATCACTGACTCCAGTGCTGGCACTGAAGAGGATAAAATGAGACTATTCATTATATATTACCTGTGCACATCACAATTACCTGATGAGGAATACAAGAAGTTTGAAGCCGCTTTGCTAGCTGCGAATTGTGATATCCAACCAATGGCCTATATGAAGCGATGGAAGTATGTAGTTTTATCTAGTTATAAATAGGAAAACTTATTGATTTATTTTTGATCTCTATTGGTGGACATGCAAGTTTCAACTCCCAGATTAACCTGCCTAACTAAACTCAAATCAACTCAAACTCAGAAACATAAATGGTAGTACAATGCAATAGCATAATCAGTATCAACCCATTACTGATCTATTACTGGGCACAAGTCTTTTGAGAATAAGGATTAAGCCAAAGTCCATCATGCGATAGTGAAGGTCGATTTAGTAGACTTCACACATTACCAAGGTCAATAAATTAAATATCAATGATGCACGCCGACTTCGTAACCTGAATCCGGATATAAAAGACCGGAATTTTACGCCTAGACTGCTTCAAAGTAATGTAATCATAATAATGTAAGACAGGTAACAATTTTCCAAATCATTGACAGGGTGAATGCGAAGCTACAAGTCATCCATCATTTTAAATCACAATTAAAATACTTCAAATATTTGTCCTAAAAGACATGACAGATGGTACATGAGAGATGGTAACCCAAACAATAATAGTATGGTAAAAGTAATTTAGTGTAATTATGTATGTTACAGAGGCTTTTCAAAATTAGTTTCGAGTCAGTATGAGGGTGGTGGCACTAAAACCGTATCCATGTTTTCGAAGTTGGTTTCCCAGGGATCGTCATTCGTCATGGAAGGAGTTAAGAATTTAGTTGTAAAGAAACACGTGAGTAAAATATACTTTATATCACATTGTTACATCTAATTGTTGAATACGCCTTGATCATATAGCATCAAAATGGTGACAAAAAATACGTCATTATGTCACATCTTGTATCAAGATGCTAAAAGAACATTCCTGTGTCCTAAAAAAATTTAAAAGACATGAAAAACATGAAATTAATGATTAAATATCCGTATGTATGAAAAAATTGCAATGTCTGTAAAATCAAAACAATAGATTTTTAATTAGCGCATTGAAGATATATAGCTATAAATATTTATTCTTCGCTGATTTTGGGCAGGGTACCCAAAATGCTGGTAGGCATTTCTACCGTCGTACATATAACAAAACGCATTTTTTTTCGTCAGCCATTTCGGATAATTTCTGAAACGGGTGAACCAATTTCGAAAGGACACACTGGGAAGTAGCTTATGTAACAAGGAAAAAATACAAAGCTGCTTTTTCTTTAAAACGCGTAACCGAAGTTAGGGAATTTAATATGAAGCGAATAGTGTAACATTCCATGCATATCTTTCTTGAATTAATTATACACTCTTATTTTCTATTCATAACTAATGCGTCCACGTGATTTTTAAAATACGAACGCAGAGTTTCAATTATATTTTGGACCTCTGGTATATATACTGTTTTTACTAAGTTTCATTCAAATAAGATAAAAGGACATTTTAACTTTGAAGATAACACATATCCGAACATCTAAATAAAATGACAATAGTGATTGCATGAAAGAGAAGATACGTATCAAATAAATATAGGCGCGAAGCATTCATCATTTTACATATTCTACATATTACGATTTTTTCCTGAATCCATAAAAGATACAATATTGTTTATTGCACACTATTCTTCTTCACATCGAATTTTCGATAGATATCCAAACGACAATTTGCGGTGTATTAATAATTTAAAATTTTGAGTTCAAATATTGTACATACATGTATTATGTATGTCTTTGTTGTTTTAAATTCTATCACCTGCATCGTTTTTCTTACTGCTTCAACTTAGAGCATTATCATCAGACCGGGATATCCTAGTAGGGCGAAATCCTAACAAGACTACGGTAATACAGGCTTTTTCATAATTTAACTCGTAATTCATCATTATTGACAAATGAATGTACTTT
>DWON01004707.1:0-15880 GCA_018251015.1 Phocides pigmalion okeechobee | reverse complement strand
GTAGCTACGGACTTATCTGACTACCTTATCGTAGTTTATCAATTTGCTTAGACAAAAGAATCACAATTACGAAATTTGCAAAAAGGTTGAGTCGGTTTTATACATATTTAGAACATTGTAATGAAAGTTAGTAAGTTATATATTTTACTTCAAATAACCTGTTATAACTTTGTCGTGCGTAGTAATTTTTAAATTGAATTAGAATGCTATAAGATTACTTACTTCACTATTTGAATACCTACTTTGTTTATTCAATAAATTATGTTATATGAAAAGTTTGTGTCGGAAATGTATTTATGTAGGTAATAAAACATTCAATCCATATTTTTATATTAATATTGTGATTAGTGTAAGCAATGCCTTTTTATAAACATTGTTTCAAACATATTTGTTACATAAATTTAGCAAAATTAATGTACCATTAGACTAGTGGTACACTTCCATGTCACCATCATTATAACATCCCACTGTTGTAGAAGTATTGGGCTACAGTCAACCATGCTGGCCAATGCAACATGGTAATTAAGATCATTACGAATTTTATGGTGAACTCTCCGGCATGCTGGGTTCCTCACACTTTTTTCCATCACCATTGAGGCTAATTTGATTTTAATTTTAATATGCACATCTTATTGATAAGTTAGAATTGGCACGCCAGGGTCTCAAACCTTGAAACTCCCTGCGGACACTGAGGATCTAACCATTAAGCTACCACTTCTTCCATGAACCCATTTTAAGGATCTACGGGATTATTATTTTAAAGAATCTTACTATGCCTATTAAGAGCATCCTGTTACGTCATGTTAACAGGATCCTTAATAATATGGAATAATATGATATGGAATTTTAAATATTATTCAAAATTTCTTTTTTATATAAGATAATAAGGACACAGCTTTTTGACGGGAAGTAGTTGCTGCAGGTAATAGATATCTAAATAAAACCTTCAACAGATCCAAAATTTTATCTAAAGATGTATATAGATGTAGAGTCCTCAGGATTAAGATTGTTGCTTTACATGTTAATATTTTCTCTGACCGCACATCTTGCCCTAAAAGAGTAGTTTCATGGAAGATCAAGAGGGCTGTGTTGGTATCCATCAGTTTCTTATGATGTAGTATTTAATTACTACACTATACAAAACTGAAGAGTACCATATAACTGAGTACGCTACACGGCAGTACTAACAAAGTGGTTTACTTGAAATAAATATATGCAAAGACAATTTTAGAATATATAGTATATTTAAGAATTTTTTGCTTGACCTACTAATAAGAAAAAGTATTGTTTATGTAAAAGGTTATCTCGGAATCTAAAATTAATACAATTAGTTATTCTTCTACTTTCATTCATGACCATTATGAACTCTTAGGCAAGTTTTTTAATAATCCTGTCATTTGCAAATGTTTGAACATGAAATAAGCAGATCTTATAATACTTAATTACTTTACATTACTAATTTATTACTTGTTACTAATTTGTCCATATGAATATTTAACTTTTCTGTCTTTGCAGAAGTCAATATTACAGTATATTTCAATAAATTGTGTAATTCTTTACCATACATGTTTATCTGTAGAAAACCTATAAAACAAATGCAAAATTCATTAAACAACTAATCCTCTATTTTATTCCCATTTATGTACACCTTCAAATTGTATACAAGGGATTAAAAAATTGGGTTTAAACCATTTATTCTCATAAAAAACATAGTTTAATTTACAATGAGATGTAAAATAATTATACAAGTAAAGAATGAGCTGGCAGTTACCTCGGCCAAAGATTTAGCTTAGCTATTCAATGAGGTAATGTTGCCAGTTTTCTGGGAACTCATCCCCAACATAGTAATCTGGATGCAGTATATTGTTTTTAAGTTTTTTTTTGTTATTATAATTTTGTTTAAAATTTTGATTTTTATAATTTAGTATAGTTTAGAAAATTATTATTATAAAAATTCGTTTCTTTATCCTCATATACGCCATATAAATGCAAAATTTCAGACGTCTAGGTGCACCGGTTTCAGCTATACATTGATGTTTGGGTCTCTCAGTTATTTACTCTTTGGTATATATAAATTGCACAAATCTAGGCTGAGACTAATTAGGCTTTCCAACTCTGCGTCGTTACGAAACACAGCCTTGTTCTGTGGCATAAATATGCAATATTTATTGTACTCTATCATTCACCGAAACAATGGTCCAACGAAGTTGAAACAAAGCACCCGCTATCGCTATCGTGATCTCAACTGATAATAATTTTAAATACGATAACATCTTGATGTCGTGTTGATAATTGTTGGTTCCCTGAAATTAATTACTACCGTTTATAAATATTTCAAGTAATGACAGGGTTATCGAAATTTATTAAACTAGCGAAAGGTATTGTAAGAGACAGATTTAATGGATGTAAGAATGACCTCTGTTCCGCCCAAGGACTTCTCCAAGGTTTAGAGGATGTGCAATAATTAGGAGGCGTTTTTAAGGGTCGAGACGAGTCACACTTAACTTACGTATGGGAAAGGGGAAGTTTCGGAAAATATCATTAAATCTTTTCGCAAAAAACACTATAATTTCGAGAAAACTGGGTTTAAGTAGAAAATGTTTTTGTCACAGATATGGATTAGCCAACCAACACAATAATCCCTAAAATAGTAATAATAATAATTGCAACTTTTTTCATTCCCACGTAATAAAGGATAAAGACGAATCAAACTTAAATTACGTGTGGGAGAGGGGAAGTTTTGGAAAATATCATGAAATCTTTTCGCATAAAACACTATCATTTCGAGAAGATTGGGTTAAGTAGCACATGTTACAATTAGCCATAGTACCAACACAATAATGTCCAAAATAATAACAATTAAGCAACTTATTATTTCATAAATCCTAAAATAAATATGAAGGACAATTTAATGTTTACTTAAAAAATATGTTTTTTTGAAAAATCTCCCGTAAGATCAGAGATAATAGGGGTCAAAAATACAATAAAATCACATTACGTAATTAATGAATGCGCCCTTCCGTGTGTTGTATTGTACAAATCTCTCTTCTCTACTAAAATATGCATATATTTTATATATAAGCCTTCCTCATGAACCACTCGAGTCTATTTTGAACAATATATTAAAATCCGTTGCGTAGCTTGAAAGATGTTATCGTACAAGCGATGGGAAGCGACTTTGTTTCATATTGTGTAAAGACATAGTCTTATACTTAACAATATACGTATTTAGTATAAGACTAAAGTAATGCGATTTTCCTTCCACTTTATTTTAGTTACATTATTAATCAAACGACTCTCATGCTACATTGGAAATGGAATACAAATTGCTAAGCAAATTGTGTACGGAATACAAAATCAAGAAATTCCGGATTTGGCATAAATAAATGTGTCTTATAATGAATTGAAACTGGGAGAGAATGCTTAGAGCATTCGTTTTGCTTTCCTTTTTATATAAATAAATAAACACGCATAGTTGTAAACTAGGATATTCTATCGTGGGTACCATGAACACACACAAAAAAAAACCCAGACAAAGAGCATTGATTCATATAGATCTCTGGCCTGGCCGGGATCGAACCTGGAACCTTTGGCGCAGGCCTTGTGATGACTCTTGCGCCAAGGTCTTTATTTGTGTACAGTACAAGAATAAAATAAAGAATGTATAATTATCTTTAATAATTGCGATTACGTTGCTCCAAAGACTGAGTAATATCTGATATGGCATTGAAATAAAATATCCGTAAAATAGAAAGATAATAATGGAAAAATCTAAAGTCCCTGGTCTACTAATCTATACTAGCGTCTTAAATTGATAGTGAGTGTTCAAAAGAGGACCTGTTTTTTGGGGCTAAAAGTGGACAAAAAATTGTGATTTTGGTTTTATTTTACGTTAGGAATCTAGACTAAGTTAAAGAAATGGTCAAAAACTAAAAATAAAATCGACTATGACCTCAACAGCAGTGCCAGTTAAAACATCAAAACTTCAAACAAGGACATCTAATACGGTGAATATTATAAATGAAAGTATTGATGAATTCATTTTGCTTTAACATTTTACTTCTTATTTATTTATTTATTTACGTGGCTATAAAAATCGTACATTTATTTTACAAAACAATGCAAAACAAAATTATATATGTCTAAAATATACACTATAATTGTTATGGACTTTGGTAAATATAGGAAAAGTTTTGAAGGAAAAGGTTTGATTACGGACTGACGGAGTAACAGAATGCATAAACAAGACATCCATGTTATAACTCCAATGCGGATAAGGATTAAACAGATGAATTTTACGTAAACTCGCACAAATAAAAAATCGGAAGTTACTGTAACAACTCCAAGGCATTCTATCCCGAAGAATTGACAAAATTATTATTATTTATCTTCATGGATGTATACGAAATTTTAGCACTCGTCCATGCTATGCACCCGTTGTTATCAGTCAATACCACTCATGAGCATATGCGATCAATTATAAACAGAACAAGAGTCCTACCAAGTCAATCACAGACGTCATACAACTCCTGAGACCTTACTGAAGCGCTTCGAAGAACTAAATCTGCATTCTATATATTTTTGGACCATATTTTTACAGCTGCATATATACTACTAGCGACTCGGCCCAGCTTCTCTCGGGTAATAGAGTCTATACATATTTACTTCCATTATTTGTCTTTCATAGATGCATCCAGTCATTACCTAGTTGAGTCGTCGTTTAAAATAGAAACATGTATTGACTGAATTACTATATTGGATTTAACCATTTAATTTCTCGGTCAATTTATAAAACAAAATTTATCTTTTTATACACCAAAATCACTGAAGTTGTTGATGAAAATCCGTCCAGTATTTTTCAGTTTATTACAACAGACGGACAGACAGACACGGCGAGGAACTTTGTTTTATAATATTTAGAGATGCAGGGGTAATGTTTCCACAGACGTCCATCGAAAAGTTCCTCCGGTTTTCAAATAAGAAGGTCATTTGATTACAAAATATAGCGTCGATTACCTACTAACATTGAATTCAATTATAACAATTAAATTATTTTATGAAACAACCTTATACGATATCTTATGATAATAATCTTAATGTGTCTATTGAGCGGCTGATAAGATGTACCAATGAAGTGTTCTAGAAATTTCCACGTTATTAATGAACAGCTTGTAACCAATAACTAAAACTTATTACCCGTTACACTGTTAGGTATTGGATTGAATTTTAAAATTATATTGTCACTTGTAAGTAAATATCTTTATAATTAAATATTCGTTTGAATATCTTAATCAGTTTTGTGAACATCTAAGTCAATCAATCAATGATTGGGCACGAATGATTTGTTTATATGTATTATTTATACACATAATTCAATTGTTTGTCAAATTCGTGTTTCAAAAAAAATAGTTCAGAGACTTATTGAGAAATCTATTTAAACAAAACATGTCGTGAATATCATTTACCATGCATGCGTTCCTGCATAATGCATGCGAATTGAGTTAATGAAAAACGCTTTAAGTGTTGATTAAGGGGTACTTACAATAAAGATACAGGTTTATAATTTTACAGCTCTGTATCTAAATTATAAAATATATATAATCATTTATACCGCCAGATAATAACGCGATAAGTTTGTGGTTACGTTATACGCTGATAAAATAGCTGATAGCTTGTATCGTATGTAACTATCATCTACCAGATATTCAAAGGTTGCTTATCAAAAGGAGCTCAGTGGCTACGTGGCTGTAAGAGGAGCAACACAAAAAAATGGCTGAATACCGTGCAGGCAAAGCCGGGATCAACGCTGAGGCTCAAGCGAGGATCCACAGCAAATACAATGACGATATCGCCCATGAAATCCTCGAATGGATTAAGAAGCTAACCGGCTCCCCAGCTGATACAACCGGTACCGCTGAAAATTTATACGAAGTACTCAAGGATGGTACTTTACTGTGTCACTTAGTTAACGCCATCCAAGAAGGTTCAGTGAAGAAGATCAATCAATCTACCATGGCTTTTAAATGTATGGAAAACATTAACGCTTTTCTGGAAGCGGCAAAGAAACTGGGAGTCCCGCCGCAAGAGACATTCCAGACTATCGATTTGTGGGAGAAACAGAATCTGTACTCTGTGGTCATCTGCTTGCAATCCCTCGGCCGGAAAGCAGGGAACTATGGGAAACCGTCTATTGGGCCCAAGGAAGCAGATAAGAATGTTCGTGATTTCAGTGAGCAACAAATGAAAGCAGGACAGAACGTCATCTCCCTCCAGTACGGAACAAACAAAGGTCAGCAGAGTGGCATCTCGTTCGGCAACAGACGCCAAATGTGATATTATAATATTTCATATTACACGTGTATTGTATTTAATGAATAATAAATGATTTTCTAATTTTGTAATAAAGCCTTTAATTTGTAGGAAGGTGTGGTAGCGAAGTATCGAATACTTTTAGAATGCGTAACTAAAGATTAGATAAGGCTACAATACTTTGAGAACAATGTAGTGCAATTGCAGCAATATTAAGTCGACGACTTAAGGTTTTATGCTTAAATTTTAGTTAAAGAAATGATTTTAGATTGTTCTTCTTGGTATATTAAATGCTTTTTGAATGAATGCTGCATGGGGGACGTCCTGTACATTGATCTGGTTATGTTTTAAGGTAATTAGTTTTAGAGTATTCAATGTTATATTTACTATTTCTCTTTTTACCTCGGGTACGGGTACTCCTGATTAACGCTTTTTAATTGCCGATATTTCGTTTTTAGTAGTGAGTAGCCGTTATGTAGTAAAATGTATATTTTTCGCGATGATATCGGTTTAAAATCGTACATTTCAGACGATAGCAACTTTTTGTTTTGTTGTTACGTTATTTCCGTTGCGGGGTAGCTCGCAAATTCGAGAGACCTTCACGTCATATCCGACACATTAAGCAAATGTCAAGGCTCCAGAATAGACCCTTGGTTGTCCCCGCGTCATAAAGTTACGTCATTGTACTGCATTGATCAATCACCATACAACCGGTTGCCTAGCAAAACATACTTAGATCATAGATATTGTAAAGCATATGATAAGAAGTCAGTAATGTGTGTCGCTTAATCAGTTGCTGATCTAAATACTAAAAGGATAACGGGATAAAATTTGGTGCAGGTAAAAACATTTATTCATTAGCTTTTTTTCGCGGTTTTTCTCACGTCGAAGTGGATATAACAATATGTTCATGGAAATTTTCAACCCGTATTTTATCACCTTAGGAGAGTCTTGGAAATTCCGCTAACGGCTAGAATTACCCCTTAGGAATGGAATTTCCAGAAATCATTTTTTAGTGCTCACAATTTTTGCTCACGTAGAATTGGATGCAATAATATAATTCTACAAACTTTCAACCCACATTTTATTAGCTTAGGGGATTTTTGGAAATTCCCCTTAAGGGAGAATGTTTCCTTAGGGGTGGAATTTTCAAAAATCCTTTTTTATTTCTTACATTTTTTCTCACGCAAAAGTAAATATGACAATACATTCATTCATACAATATTTCAACCCATATTTTGTCACCTTACGGGATCTTTGGGCATTCCCCTTAGAGGTGGAATTTCCAACAATACTTTCCTAGTACACGCATTTTTGCTGAAACAGAAGAGAATAAGAAAGATAGATATAAGAAGAGATATAAGAATACATTCATACAAACTTTGAAACTGTATTTGGCCCGTTTGGAGTAAAACTTCCAGAAAATCTATATTACTGCTTACTTACGCTGTAATGCTCTTCTAAATTTCGGGTTTCTAGATTCAGTGATATAGACTCTGCGTTGATCTCTGGATGAGACAATCACCTTACTCTTATATTTATTTATGAAAATAATATTGTTTACGAGTACATCGCTACTTATTGGATTTAGTTTATCGTTTGTAAATGCTTTTCTTCGAGCTCATTAAGCTCATTAACATACGTTTGTAAGACTTCGCCAAAGCTTTTTCTTTAGAGATTGTTGTAAAATTTATTTATTTATTAATTATTTGTTCCTTTCTTTATTTATTTATTTGTTTGTTTCTCTGTTTGTTTATTTTTTTGATGCTGCTTTTTACTTAATTTCTTCCAGAACCCTTAATTTCTTCCATCTTGATCTGTAAGGGAAAACATAGGAATAGAAATTTAACAAAACATAATGAAAAAACATAAGAAACAAGAATAATAACCTAAATAAAATACATATATAAATAATATAATATTCACCTCATCAAAGTTTGACTTAGATGTTTTAAGATATAAATAAACAAAATAAAATAAAAAGAATAATATACAGAACTACGCAACCTAACTTTGTTAATTTAATTGTTAGTTTTAATTACAAAGATGTAAATCTTAAAACTAATTGTGAGAAATATTGTAATGACATTGAATATAACTTAAACCAAAAGAAACCACAGATATTCCCGCATATATAATTCTGACATAAAAACATGTAATATCTGCGATACAGATTACATCATGTTTAAAAGTGAACGGTATAAGTTACAACTATAGCTCGGGGAAGTACCACCATCGCCCTCATCACCCGCCGTAAAGAAATTCTTAGATCTCAGCAGTAGCAACGCACTTACACGACGTAAGGACTTTTCTGTCTGATGTAGCTTGCAGGCTCGTTTGCTCTTCCAACAAAAGATTACGTCAGCGTTGTAACAACACCGTGACTAATGACAATGCGGTGTTAACATTGAATTTGAAACAAAACTAGGTACGTTCACAGCGGGCACCCCGCGGCCGGATGGCATGGTCACGCGTCGCTTGTTACCGGAAACACGGATTTCCGACCCCTAGCTTAATTTGAATGTTTATTTTAGACCTAGTATAAACTGCTCCCGGTATCAAAACATAATTTTACACTTTCCCCGCGGCGCAACACCCTTGCGGCTGGTACACACTTGTCGTGTACAAATGTCATACAAATTTCTTTGGATTACGGGAAAACAAAAGTGCGATGCTTACGTCGGCGTTACAAGACTCAGGGCGGACATTACGTCTGTATATTCGTAAATGTTATACGAATACTAAAGTTAAAATATTTCAATGAATTGTCGGCGTATTTTCAATCTAGACAAATAAGCTCCAGTTTAGTGCGCCTTCCGCAATACTGATCCGACCTAATGTATGAGGGCCGCATTCAAAGTGTTGAAAAATGGATACAGATAAAATAAACATTACAAATAAAATGTTAAACTTAGGCAATGATATAACGCGAGATTAAATTTATTACAAAGAACAAGATGAACAACAATATTAGTTCTCTGAAATTTATTAATTTTCTACAAAGTTTAAGGAAACTTGTAAAAAAAAATTAAACTTGTAAAATCATTCTCAAGTTACGTCATGACAAAGAAAGTACCCGATTATTTATATATGCTTTGAAGCTAATCTATATCTATACTAGTGGGGTCAGCGGGACGTCCTGCTCTAAAAAAAGTAAGACATTTTTGCGGAAGGTTTTTACTGTTATTCTATTCTAATCTGATCCACTTACAGTATCTAATTGTTACTTAATTATACGTATTCTTAAAGAAAATTTTAAGTACATTCGGTCAAATATAAAGAAATTAATTTAGTTTTTTATGTCCTAACAAAAGTTTGGCAGTTACGCCCATATGGCTTAAAAACCTACATGTTTATAATCTGGTAACATCTGTTGTATAAACATTAACATCGGGAGATGTAAACAAAAAAGTTTATTTGGATCTGGTCTAGCTAAGTTGTTATGAATGTCAGCTAGTTCAGATGTTATTGTTACAAAACTTAATTGGTGTTACGGTTTTACATTTCGTTGATGATAACATCATGTGCAGATATGACTTAGATTAATCAAAACATCTGTTGTATAAACATTAAGATCACGAGATTTAAACAAAAAATGTTTTTGGATCTGATCTATCTAAGTTGTTGTGTACGTTAGTTGCTTGAGATGTTATTGTTACAAAAATTGTTTGTTGTTATGGCTTTACATTTTCTTTAATGATAACATCATGTGCAGATTGACTTGGAAAACTCAACACATCTGTCGTATAAACATTAAAATCACATTTAAACAAAAATCTATTTTTGGATCTGGTCTAGCTAGCTTTAAGTTGTTATGTACGTTAGCTGGTTGAGATGTTACAAAACGTACTTGGTGTTACGGCTTTAAATTTCGGTTGATGATAACATCATGTGCAGATATGAATGGAATACACGAAATATATGATACGCGCTGATTACCGTTTACAAGAAAAGTATAATTAGATATCAGTTTCTTAGTAGATTAGTACAGTATAATATTATGTGTTGGATTTTTTGGAAATTTACCTTATTACTGTTAAGTAATTGATGTCTTGCGTGTCGTAGTGATAAGCATTATGGTCAAACAAAGGGTTTTGAGTTCGATTTCCGGTTAGGCAGACGTTTGAATAGGCAATTAAGATTTCTGCTGAGTTTCATTCGCCGACTCTTCTTCAAAACGAAACACCTTACGAGTCGGTGGTAGTTTATTGGTGTTCAAAAAGAGTTCTGTAAAGAACTACTTTGATTTTGATTTTGCTCCGGGTCTAAGTATTCGTCTTGTATGCATATTGGTACCACCGTCACAGGGAAACCTTGATTGGCTGAGAGTGTAGAAAGCATTTTTTACTTAAGCATCTTTTAGGAACTGCATTATTTTTTTTCTTTTTCGCTGTACATCTGTACTAATATTATAAATAGGAAAGCTTTTTTGTTTGTATCAAATAAGCTATAAACCTACTACTGGACTAATTTTGAAAATATTTTAATAGAACGTTATCAGGAAGTAACATATGCTATAATTCATTTTGTTTATCTGAGCGTTTGTGCGCGCTAATGAAAAGGTTTAACCGATTTGAGTGCTATTTTCACTGTTGCATTACATTGTCTCATGTGCTCGCCATCTTTCTAAAGTTATACTGTGTTATGTTTATTTATCAAGGATTGATTTGAAAAGAGTGCCGAGAGTTTTTTCCACTGCCTTTTTTCTCGCGATCAACCTTAGCTAACTCTCTTTGAGAGTCAAAGAACTTTTTTTTTAAATCAATAAACTACCAAAGACTCGTAAGGTGTTTCTTTGGAAAAGAAGCGGCGAAACAAACTCTAAAACATTTCCATCTTTGAAAGTGTCATTTACAAATAATAACCTAAATCAATAGAGCAAGAGGAGCTGGAGTCCAGTCCATATGAGTTTATCTTTTAGGTAATCATTAGTTTTGGAATATGTAAAAACCCAAAAATTTAAGCTCACGTGAAAAAAGTTACGAGCAGCAGATAAATTATAATAATATTACGGAATATACAATATTATGCTGACATAAAATACTAAGAATTTTATATCTAATGGTACTTCTCTTGGAAACGGTAATCAGTGCGTATCATAAAATATTTCGAGTACTCCAAGTTATATCTGCACTTATAATATTAGTATGGAAGAAATATTCTTCACTGACTATATCCAAAATTAGAATAATATTCTTATAACAAACAATATTATAATAATTAGTATGCATTTATTTATATTCTGAATATATTTCTCCAAGTTCTTATCTTTTATTTTGATATTAAGCGTAAATTGTAATGTTTGATTTAAGTTTATCCCTTGAAGCATTAAGAAATTAATGCTAGATTTTTTATTTCCAATAATATGCTGTCTCATTGACATAATCATGGTCGCATCTTAAAACTAATGATGCAGCGAAAATGTCACTTCGGACATGATTTGTGTTCTTAACAGTTCACACTTCAATATGATGATGCAGCAACTTCGCTAGCTCCATAATATGATTTAGAAAGTTATTGATCATTAATCATTTTCATACAAATCATCGTCTTAGATCACCTTTCTACTTCCTCAAGAGTTACATCATGAGCAATATCGATCCTAACTTTTTCCTTGGAATACGTTTATTTTTAATGAAAGTACCAGGTATGTGTAATCCACGTAATAACCATCTATTAAATGGTATAAAGAATAAGTCTCGCTTGAAATCGATCACATGCGTCGCTATTCCTGAAGGCTAAGGTGGTCACCTCATTTGCAAGTGACAGTGAAGCATTGGCAACCACACCTTTCTCATGAAACGTAAGTAAGCTTCACGCTAGAAATAAGTTTTGTGATGGTATCTCCCCAATCAAACCGTATAGGTTCTATGTTGCTGAACTCGAGTTTACTTCGTTTTACTAATGGGTACTCACGATTAACGTTTTTTTAATTTTCTGATTACTAGTAGCATGGCTTGCGGTCACGGTTAAAAAAGCTATTAAAATCATAAATTTTACTTCATTCGTCAGAAATTATTTTGTCCCTTAATGTTTATAAAGTTTGAGGTGTCTACTTGTTCTACATACCCAAAACAGTTTTGTTATAAGGAACAAAAACTTACTTATAGGTTCTTTAGAACTTTCTGGAATGAACAGATAAATGTGCAGAAATTGTGTCTCTATGCAGTGATAGTGACTAAGATTCAGCCGCAGAGTCCGTGATTCGAATCCCTGGTATGCCTGTTTTTATATTTATATCCCTATTATACTTGCTTCTTCGAAGTTCGAAGTGCATATTAGAATTCAATTATTACCTGATTAAACTAAGCAAGAACAGGAAACTTGTAAAGCAAATAATTTTCTATAAAGGTTTCAAAGGTCAAAAATCTACTCGACTGTGGCTAATTTTTTTTATTTTCACAAAAGATCTTTGCTCAAAAGTGGGACAGTAATGAGTTTTGTTTTAAATGCTACTAAAATAGCATTCATTCTCCGCTCATTCAATTCATTCAAACCCTTCTCCAAATCAAAACACATTACGAGTCCATGCTATTTTATTGACGTTGAAAAAGAATTCTGTAAAGAATCTAATTTGAATAAAAATATTTTGATTTTGATTCGTTTTTACAGAAGAAAGGTAGGATTAAAAAAACACTATCAAACTTCTGGGAACGGGTCCCAGAAGTTTGATAGTAATAATGTTTTTTTTAATCCTACCAAAAATTTAATTCTGTAAAGAATCTTCTTTGAATAAAAATATTTTGATTCATTTTGACAGAAGACTTACCCAGAAGTTTGACAGTAATGATTTTTTGTTTTAATGACCAAAGTGTAATTTGAATTAGCAAACTTTCTTCTAACTGCGTCATTACACAAGAACCTAAACGATTTGCCATCTATACCCACGTTATACGATATCGATCGTGTTTGCAAGGCTTCTGTTGGCCGCCACGCTACGCCGACTCTGTCCACTTCTTAAGGCTCCGATACCGTTACTCAATCGGACGGAGATTATCTCGCACTAACGGGATGACATCCGTTGCGGGACTTGGGCGTACTTCGAAGGAAGCTGTAATTGAACGAGATCTGAATGATCAATTTTGCATATTTTACATAATGATGTTTGATTACACTGTGAAAAATCAAGATTTTTGTATCAGTGTTGTGTGTCTTGCATCCAGGCTGCACCTATAATTAGTAAATGTATTTTCATTTCGTTTCCAGAAATCTAACCAATAGGTAATTGCGTTGAATATTGAACCTAATATTAAGTATTTTTAAATATACAACTTGAAGCAAAAGCCGATGTATGAATAAAGAAAGATGTTAATCTGTATACGCCTATATTCTGGAGAGACACAGGCTAATACTAACAAACTATTTATTGCTTCGTAACTGTTCGTCTTAAGAGTTGATTTTAGAGAAAGTGGATTTTGCATGAGCCCGTTACTCTCTTTGAAAATAAATGATCCGTGCTTGTGAATGTAGGTTGCGAATGCAGCATGATTAGAGTCGTTGTAATTTGCATTTTCAATTCTATATTTAGTTGTAGGGTTTCCATGTTGTAATTTAAGTTCTTTGGTGTCATTAATAGGTTTATTATTAACACCGTCACGTCTTCTCTGTCATAAATTTCGGTCTGGGTCGAAATTATGGATCTTTTCACAAACGGTATCTAAATAAGACTAGAATAGCAAGTTTTGTACCAGGCAAAAATGATGATACTATTGAAATATAATTTTGATTGCAAAGAATAAGTTTAAATATTAGCAAAGTATAGACCTGTCATTCGATCGAGACACTGCTACCAATTTCCGTAATTCACTGTCACGTTATTCTTATGTTTCGTAAGGTAGATGTAGATTAAACTTGAACACAATAGGTTACGTAAGGGTCTCGATGGGGAGGGGGGGTTAAAAGTTGAAAAAATCTCTAAGTACACTTACGTGGGAAGGGGGTTATAAAATCTCTAAATACCCTTACGTGTGCGAAACCCATAGAAATTACGTGGTCAAGTAATAGGTAATCTATAGTTGACACCAATAAAATAATATAACCGATCTCTTGAAAAATAAAAATCGTAAATTTACGTCAAACTTGAAGTTTTAGTGTAACTGAACTTTTTGGAATAAACTACAATGAAATCTTACATAAGAATAGGGGGTGAAAAATCTTACATATCCATACATGGGGTAAGGGGAAAAATCAAACTTACGTAATTAATTAATGACTCCTTAGTATATTAAAGTTTAATAATGATCGCTGCTGATTAAAGTCAATAAATAATTAATCCAAATAAGAAAAATATGTGGTACACTGAAATATCTGTATCAGGAAAAGAGTACGATTAAGTGGGTACTTTTGTCTCGGCACGTAAATTACCCACGGAAGATAGATGAGATGTGTCCACGCAATACCATTATCCATTACACAACGTAATTGAAGTTTGCTAGTATTTCTGCATTGCGTGCTTAGACCAAATTAGGTCTAGAAATAGTATTTTCCGTCTGTCTTGCCAAAATGCGGCAGAAATGCTGCTTTTGTTTACGTAATTAATTGTATGTAAGTATTATTGAAAATTATTACTGAATTGAAAGTTACTGCGTTTGACTCTCCTTTCTTAACTTCGTTTATTTCTTTGTGTACGCAAGTTAAGTGTATGTACAAAGTAATGTTGAAAATTCTTTCTGATTTACTGGCTGAATAATGCAGAATGAGTCTTAAAGCCGTTTATAAGAAATCGCGTGACATGTAAGATAAAAACGATCAATTTTGTCAGATAGATGTTTGTCAAAAAGATGCGCCAACAATTCACAGAAATATAGTATTTTGAAGCACGAGTGTATCATTAACGAATACACAAACGTAATGTCCGCCCGCAGTACATAACACGTGTGTACAAGCTGCAAGCGCGTTGTGCCAAGTAACACGTGATGTATGCCGCAGGACGAGTGTTAAAAATACATATTATAACTACATTTGTATTTAGTTAGCGTCACCAAGTTAACTGAGAACAATACTAAAACTCATGTAATGCAAACATCGCAGACAGTCTCTCCCATTCCAACGATTATGTCCATTACACCTGTAAATGCGTCATAGTACATGTATCCGTTTTCAGCGCAGGGGGCCGGGTATAAATTGATATGGCCCTGCGAGGTGCCCCTGCGATGATTTAGTCGTTAACCTACACCATACTGATGCAACTTGACCTCATTGATCACATGACAATTGTCTTGATACGCCATCGCTACCCACTATAATTAAGCCGATCGTACTAATTGCTATCTGAAGTGTTACCGACGTTTTTTTGCTATTGGTATCTATATATATATATATATATATAAGGGTAAGAGTAGGAGCATGCAAGCCACCTGATGTTAAGTAGTCACAGCAGCCCATGGACAACCACGTCCAATCTGAAATACAACAGAAGTTCTATTTAACGATGGACGCGGATGCGTTCCTACTCTGGAGGACTAAGACGGTGGCCTCCAATAATGTGTATCCGGCAACCACACCGACCCACCCGAACCACAATACATGAAGAACGCGTTGCTTTACGGCGGGTTATGTGGGTGGCGGTGGT
>DWON01004706.1:0-15880 GCA_018251015.1 Phocides pigmalion okeechobee | reverse complement strand
GTTACCTATTTCATTCATTTGTTTGTCCCTATTAACTACATCTGGTTGAGTTTTTGAATTAACACTCAATTTTGAACTTGAATGAAAATTCCTTACAGTTAAAATACCTTTTGTAAGCGAATGTTTTTTGTTGCTGGTATTTAGTTTATCTTCATTTTCTTGCTGATTGCTTTTTCTTTTTTGAGATGTTGATACTGAAAAGTAATTTGCAATATAATTTATTAATCAATTTAAATACAATAAAGTAAAGAAATATGTATCTTCACAAAGTGTTAAATTATAAATACCTTGATTCTTCCATGTATTGATCATACATGACGATGCAACATTCTCAACATCACTTTCAAAGTCAGTATCCCAAAAAGATTTTACACAGTCCGTTACTCGTTTTTTGTTTGTGTCTGTAAAACAGAAACATTTTTTTTTTAAACAATATTACAACAATATTTAATCCAAGTGTAAATGTTGATGTTACAAGAAAGGCCATCTAAAAATTAATGAATTAATGATTTATTTACTCTCACAATAGGTCTTATATGTTAGATGACAAGTTACAATATACTTATATCTTAATCCTTATGTTGTGAGATTCTGGTGCCTGATGTAGGTTAGCAATAACTGGAAGTACACGTCACCAGTACCCTCCCGCGGAAAGTATCGCGAATTTAAATACATATAACCAATAATCTTACGTACTACGAGCAGGTAAATTATATTCAAAAAGTACCTTGTTTATTGAATCTGAATTGAATAATCTGCCTATATTAGTAATTAATAGCAGTACCATAAACGATTGCAACTTTAAAAGTAAAGTCCTTTATAGTTTGATTCCAATTTTACCAAGGCCAATGCATTGTTTTCTTATAAGAAATGTTAAAATTTGTTATGTTCTAATTAGATAGGTAGATAGCGGAAAGACACAAACATATTAATTTTATCAACCAAACTGGAAAATCATGCATATCATCATTTATTTATTATCATGTACTTGAATCCCATTTAAGACACACGTCACAAATGTCCTTTGGCGGCAGCTACTGTTTATTATTAGGTATACAAGTCTTCCCCTTTTGCAATTTGTATGCTAAAAAAATATAAAAAATATCATTAATTACCTTGTCCAGATGTTTTAAAGTGAGGCAATTCATAATTCTTACTATTCTTTGAGAACTTCTTAATGGTTGGAGAACTTAATTTCTCTACAATAATCTTACACTGTGTCACTTCTTTTACATTATGTTTAAAGTTCTTAGGTTTATTTGATTCTTGATTAGTTGGATTAAATATTTCTTCATCGGTGTAAGTATCACTAATATCTTGCATGTTACAATTTGAAATAACTGCAGTTATGTCCCATTTTTCATTACTGTCATTTTTATTACTCTGATTATTGGATGTTTCTGTTTTATTTCCTACATTTGTTAAATTGATTTGATCTGGAGGAACTATTTTATGTATTAAATCTAGTACATTGTTATCTTCACCCATAACATCTCTACTTAAACATGATTGTGAGGTAACAAGTTTTCTGGTCTTATTTTTTCCTTTCATAGATTCACTATAAACATTTTGAGGGCTATTAGGTGTTACACTATCAGAACTAACATTCTTTTTTTCCACAACATCTAGCTTTTGAGTAAATAATTTCCGCTTTATGAAACTAGGTCTCATTGATACTTCACTTGTACGATGTAGTTCTGAGTTGGTATCATTGTCAGCATCTTTATTGTTATCTTTATTGTTTTCAGTAGGATTAGTTTCACTAGTTTCAACTAAATTAAAACCATCTGCTTCAGCTATTGGTGGCCCATTTGACTTAGCAAGTAACTTTTCAGGGCCAAAATCATTTTTAGTAGTTCCTTTCTTCATTGGAATTTTTGGTTTTGCAAATACAAAGTCATTGGATTCCTCATTTGAGTTGCAAGAATCCAGTTTTTTAGAGTGCTTTAATGTATTTAGCAAATCCAATTTGCTCTTTTTTTTGTCTGAGTAACAGACTCCATCAGTGTCCAGCATTCTTTTTTTCTGAATACTAACATGTTGTTCAACATCTTTTCTAGGAAATATTTCATCATTATCTTCTGATTCACCATTAGGTTCTGTTACCCTGGAATATATCCTCTCTGAATTTTCAATTATTTTTCCATTGTCACTTGTTTGTGAGTGTCCATGAATAGATTTGTTAAATCTTTTAGATGGCAAAATGAAGCCCTTTTTGAATCTTTCTTTTTGACTCATAACTGATGTATTTTGTATAATTACTGAAGAAAGGTTTTCACCTTTCAATACTGATGTATTTTGATTTTTTTTGTTTGTTCCAACATTAACCATGGAATTATTAATTGAAACCATATTTCTCATAGTGTTTTGTTTGATACTATCAGTACAATCCATGAACATTTCATTTTCATTCTGTTTATGAACACTTGTATTAAAATTAGACATATATTTCGTATTACATAAACCTGAAATAGTTTCTTTGTTAACAGTAGATTGAATTGACCTGCAGTCATCTTGACTTGTGGATGAATCACTTTCCCGTTCACTAGAATCATCTCCAGATTTATGACGATTTCCCTTCATAAACAACCGCAAATTACGCCTCTTTTCAATCCTTTTCCTGTGACGTGATTTTATTAATTTGCTGTAAGCTTCTTTTAATATCTTCATTTCATGTTTACTAAATTTTCTGTTCTTAAAAACAAATGCTATATCCTCAACACTAACACTTGCCGTGGAGTCTGAAAGGAAGTAAGAATAAAAATAACTACCAACTATAACATAGAACATTCGCAATAATAACTGTTATATTAATTTGCATAATGTACATGCAACTTGGACAAACATGCTGTGTACATAGGTGCTGAAAGACTGTTGGTAAATATAAAAGCTGAGGATTTATAGATGCGACACTGATGCAATCAAACAACTCAGATGTGTGAATTGTCGGTACATCCCCAATCTACAGAAAACATCTTCCAGAGCTGCCGCTCACAATTCTGACTGTATAAACATAAGCTCCACAATTTAAGTGTTAATCATAAGTACCAAATACATTGTACAATATATTTTATATTCTCAATGGAATAAAATGATATAAGTTTTGGAACTTGTAGATGGACTTCGTAGAGGAAGGTATACTAAACGATAAAAATGATTGAACTTACCAATGCTGCGATTTGATATTACTGATCCACATCTTCCATTAAGCACTGATCTAGGATAACCAATTCCATTTCTGTAGATGGAATGATTTGAACCACTAGGTCCAAAATCAGGCACGCTTCTTAGAGACATGGGTGACGTTTCCCTTCTATAGCACATACTTCGCTGGTCGAAATTTGACCCAGCATACCTCTGCCACCCATAGTTTGCCGCCATTTGATTCGACATAGTAAAATGAGCATTACGAAAACTGGATCCATTAATATTTGTACTGTTTACATTTGGACCTCTTGTACAAATAGTCTAAAAACAAAATTAAATATAGTTCAAATAAAGCCTAATTAACGATCGGAAAAAATGTTATATATGATATTTGGTAGAGAACTTGAGGATAATACAAACAAAACAATAACAACATAAGATACATACTACATACATAGAAAACAAATAAATCATCATCACAAAATCCCAAAGTTTCTTACCATATTTTCATTTTGGAAAGTAAACACATTATTTGGAAACGGGTCGTCTTCACTGTCAGACATGGTTATTGATAAAACATATAATTACACAATTTAGTATTTTATAAATGTAAATTCAGTCGCAAAATCTTGCTTCTTTCGTATAAATAAAAATAACAAAGTTTCACTTATAAAAAGTATCGCTTCTATAGCGAGCGTCGTTTGGTTTTTGTTTTAAATTTGACATTGACGTTAACATAACTACCAAGCTAACGGAAATGGATAGTTATCTGTGTGGCTACATTACATCTGTTTAGCATTTCGTATAATAATATAGAAACGTTTACAACATAGACATATATTGTTTTGTTGATAAACCTATGAATGAAAAAATCAAAATCAATATCAAATATATTAGATATATTTCCAGCTTTGGAGTTCTTTATTGCTAAAGATATATATTTTTTATATAATCAAGTTATAATTCGACTATTTATTGTAGATCTTTATCTGTTCAATATTTACATCATACTATAATAAACAGGGTATTGCGTAAAGTTTGTCAATTTCAGTTACGTAGTTTTACCAAATTGTAAAGTATCCATAGTCAAATATTTAATAATTATCTAAATGTCATTGTCAATTATATGTCATTTATGGCAAAAAAAAAGTCAATTAGCTCAAAACAAAACCACGTTGGGATATAAAAATACTACCAAATAATTTTGGATTGTTTAAAAATATGCGATAATAGGATAAATAAGATAAAAATATGACTACTTCCACTCGTTTATTTGTGGGGAACCTCCCAGATAAAGTGAACGAAATAGAATTGCGGGAAGCATTCTCCGCATTCGGTGAAATAACCGCATTAGATATAAAAACGAAGCCTGGTGTTGATAACCATAAGAAACTGTTTGCATTCGTTTCTCTATCTGCCTCAAATTACGACGTAGAATCTTGTAAGTTATTACAGCGTATTACTTTTATACATTATGCCGAAGCAACAAATGACTTGACTGATACTAGTAGAATAATAATTAACCTCAATTCAAGTTTTATTATAGTCAAATCTTCTAGTTCCTTAGTAAACAATTTGTGAGTTTGGGTATTGAAATACTGAACTTCGGCCTGTTGCTGAGTCTAACTCCACTTATGTTACCATTCACTATAATTATTTGACATAAGTGTTATTCTAAAAAAATAAAGAAATATATCTTTATTATCATGTTTAAGGTATCAAACATTTTACATATGAAAATTTTAATGGTACTAAATTATATGTGACAAAAGCCCGTGAAAGCTTCTTGGAGCGGTTACAAAGAGAACGAGAACAAGCTCAGAAAAAGGATGTTGAAAAGGTATGTTTTGATCAATAAATCATCACAAAGTATTTCTCACTGTGAGTATGCAATACTTGCTATCTTCACAAACTGCCATGAATCAGTAATTCATCTGGTAAATACCACTGAGTATTCAAAATATGCTTTGAAACCACTATGGTTTCTGTTGGAGAAGTGCATTTGATGGTTACACTTACAAGTTAGGTAAACATTCTAAGACTGAGATGTAGCAACACATGTAAGTAAGGCTTTTTGTAAGACTTCAGATGTATTCAAGGTTGCAGATGTTTTTTTTTTTATTATTATTATGAAAGAGTAAGAAATGGGCATGCAGGCCACCTGATGTTAAGTGGACACTGCAGCCCATGGACAACCACTCTGAAATAGAACAGAGCTTCTATTTAAGGTATGACACGGAATGCCTTCCTACTCTTGAGGACTAAGATGGTCGCCTCCAATAATGTGTATCTGGCAACTACACCTCCCTAGCCGAAACAATATATGTAGAACATGTTGCTTTACGGCGGGTTATGAAGGTGGCCGTGGTGGCGCTCTGGGCGAGCTCTAATGGCTATACCATCTTTAAAAAGATGTTTTGCAGCGAGGTCCATGCTTTGTAGCATCTACTTAACATCAAGTGTCTTGCTTCCTCCCTTCCTACTCTTCTTTATATGTATATATATAAATAATATTCCTGTGTTTATTTGAAGCATGGAGGCAGTTAAGAAGTATCCATTTATGTTTACATAAATTCACGCCAGATGTTATTTTCCTTTGAGATAAAGTAGTGCAAAAAAATATTTGATTATTTAACATGCTTTTAGATACAACATTTTCTATATTGCAGATTGATTTAACTATGATTACAAATAATTATTTTCTGTTGATCCACATAGTTACCAAATATAATATTTACATGCACACATGTACATTACTTACTAATATTTCCAATTGTAAGCAAATACAACCGGGATTAAAAAATAAATGCACTTATTCATTGACAGCAGAATCATATACTTTATCTAATTACAGAATGAATCCTTCAACGTTAATGACACACCTAAGCCTTTGAACACAAACCTTAATTTGCATAAAAGAAAATTTGATTCAAATGATGTAATTAATGAGAATGGTTTTGATAAAAAACCTAGAAAGAAGTTAGAAAAAGCTCACAAGCCAATATTACCGGAAACAAAAATAGGAGACACTTATCATGATAAATTATATACAGAAGGTAGATCTAGAAGTCCAGAAATTGATGATAAGAAACAAAATTCAGACAAGAAGAGATTGGAGTCCATGAAAAAGAAGAGGCAAGAATTTAATCAAAAGAAAATGATTATCAAAACTGGATTCACTAGCATTGTGAGTTTTATTGTGAACTAGACTAGCATTTTAATAACTATTACTTATGCCAACAAAATATAAAATTAGACACTCTTTATAAATAGATACACAATTTTACAAATATTTCCCTGCAACATACAACACTGCTGTGTATAGCATAATGCACTTGTAGCTCCTACATGTCTGTTTTGTACATATCTGTATGGAGTATGGGCAAACACACATGCTGTTTTTATGTCGGCACTGCATGACTGTATGTGTGGACATGTTGTCAGTATATTTGTAGATGATAAATGGATGCTAAAAAATACAATATTTCAGTGAATTGTCGGTCTAACTTCAGTATAGAGAAATAACCTTCAGCTTAGGGCCTGATAAATATTAAGTAGAATAAATAAGAACTTTTTCCATTAAACCCAAACAAATAAACATGTTTCATTTTTATATAATAGTATGTGTAAGTACAACTTGATACACACAGTCCTATAATATTCTCGTTACTGTGTGATTTTGTTACAGTATTCATATTATCCTACAAAAATACATATATTTGGATACTTCATTTACAGGACAAAGCCCCAAATAAAAAAATGATATTCTCTGATGATGATAACGATCAACAAATAACTACAGAAGAGTCCCACAAGAGAGTAGTTACCAATAACAATAAAAATAACAACATAGGAAATAAAAGTAAAACAATATTGTTTGATGAAGATGATGAAAGTGACAATGAACTTAACTTCAGGGTAAAGAAACAGTTTGAAGGCAAGAAGGGGCAAAAGGTATGTAAATTTAATAAGTACATTAAATAAATTTAAATACATTAAAAAAAATAGTCAATGTTACATTTTTAGTAATAGTAGTAATATTCTGTAATTTTTTTTATATTCCACAGCTAGGATTGGGTAATTTTGTCAGTAATTAATTATTTTTAAACTGTTTAAAATTATCATATAATCATATCATGTACCTTATAATAACATATAATGATTACCAAACTCATTTCGTTACATATATTTTTTTATTATAACAGCAATATATATTTGTAAATAGTTATAAATATACTATTCAATTATTAATAGTAGTTTTAAACAAGTGAGTTACAGGGATTTGATCCAAAATATTCAATTGCCTTTAAATCCAATAGCAAATACACAACTTGCTTTGAATACTGGAGTTTCGCGCACGCACCCCGCGCGTTATTAGTATTGATGCAGTGACAGTAGTGCCGCACTATACATTTATTTATAGCTCTTTCAAAATGATTATTTGATTTACGCACAATGCCATCGTAGTATAATTATATTCATGTTGTATTTTATATAGGTTTTAGATATGCAATCCAGATACAAAGCTGATAAACGTTTTGTCTTAGATGAAAGGTTCATTGAAGATGATAAATCGGATGAAGAACCCGACATGGTTGACCAGAAAGATGAAGATGTAGAATTAGGTCAAGAAGATGAAAAGTATAAACAGCTTAATATTTTACAAGATGTTCTTGGGGTGCCAATAAAAGTTAGACCAAACCAAGACTCTACAAAACCAACCAAGTAAGTGTCTTCCATCATTATCATTATCAATCCTTTACTTTTACTGTTAGGTACAGGTGTCCTCTTAGAATGACTAAGTTTTAACCATATGGTAATATATAACAAGTTCGAAGAGTTTACACAACTTTCAGGGCCTTTCAGGGCAATTAGAGGCATGTACATTTCCTTAAGTATTAATATTTATTTTAATAGATTCACATGTATATTGCATATTTCAGGTCTAAAATAGGAATGCTAAGGTTTGACCCAACACAGCCAGAACATGCCAGGTTCCTTGCTCCTGTGGCTCCCAAACCGGAACAGCCGAAAAAATCAAAGAAGAAAAAATCCAAGGAGATCCCAGAAGAACAGATTACACAAGAAGAACCGAAAGAAATCGAAAAGGTTGAAGTATCAAAAGAACAGTTTTATAAAGTCAGTGATACATTGAAAGAAGCAATGGCTCAGCCAAATTCATTTAGCTTGAGAAGTTTGTTTGGGAAAGGAGACAATGATGATGTGGATGAAGGTATTATCTGTTTTCTTATATGTGTTGTTATAAATATGCTCTTTAATTCCTAAATGCTTGTTATTATGTACTATGATAGAAAGAAAGAAAATATTAAATAAGTAGACAATTTTGACACAAAGTTATACAGGCATAAAAATAAGAAACCCATATAAATAAAATACACAGATAAAAAAAATAAACACAATTCTTATGGCTACAATAGTTGATATTAAATGAATATGCCTGTGTTAAGTTCATTTTAATGTTTTTTTTTGAAGAACTACCAGAACAAAACATGGAATATGAAATTCCACAGAGTGCAAAAGAGAAGAAGACAAAAAATCCATTAGATCAGGGTGACAAAAACCCATTCAAGTATGACTCTTCTGACTCAGAAAATGAAGAAGAGAGTAGAGGTGAAAAAGAAATTGCACCCCAAATTACTGAGGTAAAACCAGTATGGAGAGAAAAGTTATTTTTCTCAGACTCTGATGAGAGACTCAAAGGTAATAATCATGGCTTGTTGAATTCTACTTATAACAGAACAGTGATAGCGTTTCATTTATATTATACCATAGATAGGTGTTACAATTCTAGTCAGTTAGGTCTACTTAATTTTAACCTCAGCAGTAAATTAAAATAGTTACAAAACATTTGATGGCTTTAATCATCAGGTATCGAGGATTCTAGATTTGATTCCTGGCCAGACAAATGGAGTTTATATGTGTGGTTTGGGTCTGTTTACATGGTTTAGTTCATGCCTATGACATTAACACTTTCCCTGTGGCGTTCCCTGCGTTGTATTGCACGGCGAAACGCGCTTGCGGCTTGTAAACACCTGTGTCATATGTGTAAATCTGTATGGATTACAGGCAAAGAAAAGTGCTATGTCAATGATATAAGACTAGGGGCGGACATTACTTCTGGGAGTTTGTAGATGATACACAGATTCTATGAAATACAATATATCAATGAATAGTCGCCGCGTCTTCAGTCTATAGAAATAAGCTCCAGTTTAGTGCTACCTTTCTGCATGTGATCACCCAGTCCAATATAAGAGCTCTGCAGTCAGTGTTAACCGGCTAGCTATAATCTTAGCATCTTATTATTTTCTTTGTGTTTTTTGCAACCCCTCTTGCATTTTGCATATTTGAAAAAAAACATTAATCTGAGCTGTTACATATATAAATGATTTGTATATTATAAATAATTGAGATTTTATTTTTCAGAGGGATTATTATTCTTCACTAGATCAAACGAAGGGAAGGTACACAAAGATAGAAGAGAGCTAAAATCTGTTATGAAAAAGAGGGTTTACAATAAAGAAAGAAAAACTCAAATGTTCCAAAAGAAAATTGGTGGTAGAAGGAAGACTGTTAAAAAGAGTTATAGAAAGAAAAGTTGAAAAATTAAAAATAAATTGAAATGACTTATATTGACTTTTTATTATATTATCAGTGTCTAAATCTAAACACATAATGAATATAATTTGTTACACACTATCTCCTCTTCCATGTCGGCTTCTTTCTGGCTCCAGGTTGCCCTGGCTTCTTGCGTTCACGTCGACGAGGGTCTCGACTCAGCAAGCCAGCAACTTGCATAGCTTCCAGCATGTTTCTATCAACAAAACTTCTCAAGCCCCAAGCAATTCCCCACCTGATGGCTCCTGACTGACCTGATGGACCACCTCCTTCAATGTTACATTCCACATCAACACGGTCTTGCATCCCAGTGAAAATAAGAGGGAAAATAACCTGCTCTCTAGACTGTACATCTTGAAAGTAGGTTATATCACTACCGTTTATTGTAATTTTTCCAGTGCCAGGTGATCGAATAGTAACATCTCCTCGGGCTTTCTTTCTCAAACATTCATAAGTAGTGACAAAAGCACGGCCATCACTGTCATAGCCTGGCTTGGGAATTTCTAAAGCAAATCTTTGTGTAGCCAGTGGTTTCCTAAATTTATTAATAAATTCCTGGCATCTATAGGAGTATGGTAAATTGACAAGTCTATCCATAACTAATATAAAATTGTCATATTCTAAGTCAGCAATTCGCTCCACCAACACTTGCTCTAGATGGTCTTTTGTTAACCAAACGCTATTGGCAATGTCTAAACTAGCATTTGGATCTGGGGTGGCTTTTTTTCTTATAACCTTATCTTCGAAATTCTGAATTTGTTTTATATAGTCTGCTGCATCATGTAGTAACTTGAAGAAGTTAGGTTTTCCTGTGTAAAAAAGGAAATGATGTGGTCTGCCCGCTTCATCAAATTCAGCTGCCTTTCTTGCAGGGAAGACTTCTTCGGGGGGCCTCATTAATGGCCGCGCAGCTGGATCATACAGACCGCTTGGAAACAAGTATTCTATAGCACGATCTACGTCTTTCTGTGTGAAAGTTTCGGGATCTTCACCCATCATATTTGCAAGGTGTCGCTTTCCTATATTATATTCGAATTCCTGTTTCTTCATAAACTCGTCATGTTCCTTGGCCCGCTCTAAATAAGCTCTCATAGCTTTACTGATCTTCTTCTTTTTGCTTAAGGTTTCCCAGTCGGTAATTTTATCCAGATCATTGTAAGTTGTATTTGTTGCACTACTGTACTTGCAGGCGTTTTGGACAATCGTATTTTTCCAAGTTTCAGATGTACACCGCGATGTTAGAGGCAAAACCTGTCTTATGCCGAATTTAACGAAATGGGTCATTTTTACAGAGTACATAATTATTTATTTTAGTTTTACTTAGGGTATCATTTTTTTGGAAAATCTACAAAGAAGTAAGCAAATTAAACCTAACCTCAAAGCTCTAGACAGATAATAACATCGAATTTGACAATGACAGCAATGGCGAGAAACAATAATTGTCTGTAAGATACTATAGATAAAAAAAACTAGTTTTAGTTCAGGCTATCATTTTTTTACTAGTGTCCCCGACCTATTTATGACTTAAACTTATTATACTATTAATATTTCTTTTATCAATTATGCATACTTAACAATTTCACTGCGGCGTACAACACTGCAGTGTATTACTTGGCGCAGTGCATTTACGGTTTGTACATACTAATCTGTATGGATTACGAACAAAATGTAATATTTATATTTACGTCGGCGCTACAAGACTGAAGGCGAATATTACGTTCTTGTTATGATGGATGTTAAAACCAGATTAGGTGATTATTTTTCTTTACAATATTTGTATGAATTGTCTAGTCTAGAGCAATTAGCTTCAGGTTAGTACCGCCTCCCGCAATCCTGACTCGATGAGCGATATGAGCGCCGCAGTCAGTGTTAAATTGTTTTGTTTCTCAGTTTGGATTAATAAAACAAATACAGAGACACAGTTTATTTTAGTTTACTATTGAGTTATATCATAAAATTAAATATTATACAAAATCCGTGTCTATTATACACAACATAAAATAATAGGTAAGTAAACATAAGTTACAATACTGTGTTATTAATAAGCATAATATTATTTAAGACAAGTGTGTAAGACATCTAAATTGCAACACTCAACACTCTGTTGTATAATAAACATCCTAAACGTGCAATCGAGTATTTACATCAAGGATCAAGATAAATTATAACTTATTTTAAATTACATTTTAGTGTATTTTTTACGAATTTAGCCATAATATAAAAACACTAGTAATGGTTGTACACAGTTTGAGATTTATCATAAACAATGTTTTGTAAAAAAATGTCAAATGTATGTAACACATATTATGAAAATAATGTTTTTAGTTAACTAGGTAATGTTGTATTGCGAACGTCTAGTATTATGAGTAGAGTCTATTGAAAAACGCGCCAAATAATTTGGATGAACTGTAATAGTATACATTATATATAATATTACATTACATGAATGATGACATTGATAATTAACCAAAAATCCGAAAAATACTATTGAATTTTATTTAACACTTTCCCTGCGGCGCGGATATGTATGATCGGGTCAGTAATGTGGGAGGCGCCTTAAACTGGAGCTTATTTGATTATACTGAAGATACGCAGACAAATTACTGAAATATTGTATTTTTTAGCATATGTGTATAACACTACGAATACACAGACGTAATGTCCCCAGTCTTGAAGCGCCGACGTAAAAACAGCATTTTTGTTCGCCCGTAATTCATACAAGTTTCTCGCTACAATAGTCGTATAGGAGCCGCAAGCGCGTCGCGCCCTGAATTACATAGCAGTGTTGTAGCCGCAGGGAAAGTCAACTATGTATGCAGTAAAACTATCGATAATATAGATACTATTGCGCTTCATCAACAATAACTCGCGTTTTTCGATAGATTATATCGATAGTATTGTGAATGCCCAATATTATCGATAGTTGTATTGATTGACTAGTTTTCAACGTCTACCGTGATTTTGAAAACTAGTCATATAGTATTTACAACTTATCGATAGTTAAGCAACATTAATAATGTACTATTCTGTTGTATAGTTCTAGAAACACCATAAAATGATTATTTACCTTCATTACTTGTTTCCGTTAGTGTTATGTAGTCTAATGTCAATATATTTAATTTCATAAATAATCAAATATGTGATATTATAAAAAATAGAAAGTCAACCTTAACATAAAAACCATACACATATACAATATAGATAAGAAATGAAAAGAATAGTCATTGAAATAAAATGAAGTTACAATATATAATACAATACAATTATTCGGACATTGTCTATTAGAGTAATTTAAATATCTTTTCAAAATTGAACATAGTATTATTTTGTAGGATATACTTTAATATATAAGGAATTAGATGTTATAATTTACTTAATATCTATTTTAGTACATATTTTATGTCAGGTATATGTTACATTTCTTACAACAGATATTTAAAGGAAATACTAATTTAATTGGAATCTTCAATATTTTTAAAACAATAGTTTCACTATGATTCTAGTGAGGTCCAAGATTTATGTAAAAAAAGATATTTATCGTAAAATTGATTTAAAAACAGATTTTCGTATAAGTTCCTGTATAAACAATAATACCAGAATCTGATGGCATGAAATAAAGCAAACGAGATTTATGATAATTAAGTACAGCAAAATAATTTATCACCAGTCAAATTAGAGCATGAATTGAAAAAAAACATGTAATTTAAATTTTATAGTAGAAAAATACCTATATGTCATTTTTTTTAAAGTGTCATCATATTATTTGCAGTTGCAAGGAAGGTTTACTGAAACATTATAATTTTGGAAATGTATAAATATCTATAATGGACTCTTTAGGCACATGGCTTGCGGCTAACTTGTGTTTTTGTGTCGGGCAGCTACCTGTAACTGCAAATAAGATCCAAACTCATAGATACCTGTTGACTAGCTGGCTCTGAGCTGCAATTTCAAATTGTGTTCATAATCCATCTCCCGCTATCAACTCGAATGAGATTGCAAGAGAAAATCCGCTATACGCGTTGTACGAAAGCTTTCCAATAATTATATAGTAGACAAGCGGTCTGCCGCGAGATATTTGACTAATGATTTTCCAGCCTAAATGTGTCCATGTACCAGTACATGCATAATATTTCTTATATTTGTTGTCATACAAAAATATCAACGATTAATAATTGCTAATTAAACTTGCTGTTGCTTATTGGATTTTGATATTTTTATATTATGCCCTGAGATTCTGGAAGGATGACAATACTCAATATAACAATATATATTTTCTCATAAATCATGTACATATTGCTTATTTTAACATATCTAATTGTCGAGATGACATATTTTTACTTGTTTTTTTCATTAAAATAGGCAATACAACGTCTAACAGATTTTATTTACAGTAACAACGTGCTACAAACTTCACTAATTATGGGTAGGCTATTAAACTATTACATACTGAATTGGAATGATGATTGCTTAGTGCCACTTTGCACATGCTACATTTTGATTATCAATTTGGTTAATAGACCTCATAAAGTTTATATTAAATTAAGTTTATATTTATTAAGCCTCAAAAGTTGCTTATTATGAACAGTTAAATTGTTTCATTTTCTAGTGAAAAAAATAAAACAAAATTAGTTTCATTATGCTTAACAAACGTCTAATTAAGTAATATTGTGAATTTTAAAAATATCAATTAGGTTTCTGTTAAAAACCTATAATTACTTAAACATTGTTACATAATTATTAAATTAATTTGATTCATCGATTCTGGATTATTCTTATGATATACTTACATACTTCAATCAACAAATAGTTTCCAATATTGTGTCAAAAAAGTTTTTGGTCAAAATAACAGTGAAAAGGAGCCGTCAAATATGTGCTATAGGATCGTTTTTCTAAATTATGTAGTTATATTCAAATAGGAATAATTTAATAACCAGATAGGTTAAATTATAAGTGATTTTTACGTATTTATGGAGATAGTAATGAAGGTTTCTGACAATAGCTTGTGGCGGCACCATCGCCACATCTTTGCATTCAGCTTCGTTGCGCTTTTGTATTCAGATGTGGTCATAGTTTTTTTTTATTAATATGAAAAGTTTTTCGTTGAAATAAAGTGTAGAATTGTATTAGTCTGTTACTTATCTACATACTTTGGCCTATAGTTCTTTAGCAATCTATGGAAAAATAAGATGGGCAGAGTTTAATAAGCATGTCTACAGACTTGCAGACAGATAGAAATGCATGTAAACAGAAACCTCACCTGAAGTTGATCACAAAAGCTTGCTATTCATGCAAGAAACGGTTGCTTCATACGTAAGTGAGCTGGCGACCACATATTTCCACCAAATTGAAAGAATTTTTCACGTTAAGATTTGGTGTGGCGGTGGCACCTTCCCGATCAAATAGCAGAGATTCTACCACTTTGTATGTGTTTTCGTAGATTATTTTGTACGATCGATTTAAAGTAGTCCTTTACGTAGCCAAGAACATAGCATGTGCTCCGTAGGCCTATATTTTAGTAATAAATTTCACTTATGAATATAAATGCTGTACACAATAGACTAGTAACAGGGTCCGCAAGCAGCGCCTCGCGGGGCGGTGGGTTACGTGGGCTCGTCGGACGACATCAGCGCTTCCGATTGCTCGTCCAATTCGGAAATATTTCTTATTGCCCTGAGAACAAAAGGATTACATTAGATTTATAAACTAAATGTATTAATATTATCTTGTCAAGGAAGAGATGAATAAGAGGAAATGTTTCATAAACAACGAATTTTATATACAAATTTATTTCTAAGGTTTATTTCTGCTAAGTTGCTATAGAAAAAATATTAAATAAACTAGTTTTTTATTCTTCATCAGTATGGTTTATGTTAAAGATTTCAGATAAATACCAAGCAACCAATACAGTTGAAATGATTAACTTTACCTCTATAAACTTCATTGAAATTTAGCAGAAGTTTCAAAGAACTAACTTAAGCTATAAGACTGTGGAGGTAGGAATGCAAGTGGCTTGCCATTAGGAGCTGGCATCCATTGGAGAACCAGCATATATTTCTTTTAGTGGACGCCCAAGGCGGTAAATTTTTCTGTCGGTTTC
>DWON01004705.1:0-15880 GCA_018251015.1 Phocides pigmalion okeechobee | reverse complement strand
ACAATCCCTGAAGTATGTGAAATCACGTGATCTGCTGAAACTGACATTCTAGGAAGGATCTACGTGATAAATAAAGATACTTTTGTTTTCAGAACAACTTTGATAAACGTCAATTTATCCAAGTTTTATGGCTTCAAATTTTGGCTCCTCTTGGGTGCCACCCACCATACACAAAAGAAATTCATGGCACAACTGTGGTGCCATCCGCACAGAATTGGTTAAATCATCACATACAACGGAAATCTTCTCTCTCTCTCTAAAATCTCTTTTTGGCTACATAACAAAATGAAATTGTATCTGTAAAATATTTTTTTTTTTTCAGCTTAGATGCTCACTCAACAAATATAATAATTACAGTGAAAGGTGGTGGCTTAAAATATTTACAGGTATACTACTGATTTTTTTCTTATGAAAGAGTAAGAAACAAGCATGCTGGCCACCTGATGTTAACTGATCACTGCAGCAAATGGACAAGCACATCCAATCTCAAATAGAACAGAAGTTCTACTTAAGGATAAACATTTATATGTTCCTACTCTTGAGGACTAAGATGATCGCCTGCAATAATGTTTATCCGGCAACCACACCTCCCCAACCGAAACAATACATGAAGAACATGTTGCTTTACGGCAGGTAATGAGAGTAGCGGTGGCGCCGCCCCAGGCAAGCTCTAATAGCTCTACCACCTTTAAAATACTGGCATACATATTGTTATATCTAAATATGAAAAGTAATTTATTTAATATATAGATTTAAAAATAATGTTAACTTGGGTAGAGATCAGATTCATCATAGAGTTCTTTGTTCCTTTCGGTATTTTTTTTTATACGACAAGAGTAGCAATTGAGCACTTACAACCACAAACAGCCAAAATCCTATCTGCGCTCGAACATAGATGTGTTGCTACTCCTGAGGGCTAAGATGGTCACCTTGCTTAAAAATGTAGCCAGCAACCGCACCTCTCCAACTGAAACACGAGTAATGCTTTATGGCGGTTTATGAGGTCGGCGGAGGTACCTTCCCGGTCGAATTATAGTTCTCCCACCTTCAAAATGTATTTAGTGCCAAGCAAGCATAAAAGCCATCTGATGTTAAGTAGTCTCTTCAGCCATGTTTATCTCCAACCTTAAACATGACTTGAAGTCCTATCTGAGATTGTACATTTGCATTGCTACTCCTGAAGACTATCAACCATGCATATTCAACTGAAACACAAAAGTCGCTTCACAGTGGAGTATAAGGCCAACTGTGGTAGTTTCCAATTGAGTGATAATTTACCACCTCAATGAAATCATTAAATGTTCCATTATTTGTTTTGATGAATTACCCAGCTAGTTATGTTAAGTAGCAAAGAATCACTCATTTGTTTTCTAAAATCACTATACAGACTCAATAAAACTATATGCTTCGACACCTGATGTCTTTAATATTGGGGTCCAGAATAAATTTACACATGGGAAAAAATATTTTTGTATAATTTGTCTAATTTTCAAACAGATAGCCCCACGTTTGATCAATGGTGCTGGTGACACGAGCGCTGGTTGATTCATGAATGTACAAAGATTAATTTGTGATTCCTTGAACTGTCCATAGAAAAATGCAAAATTTTAAACACCTATGTACCTACATCAGTCAATTAAAAATTATACAAATGTGGAAGTATACAAATAATGTATAAAATATATTTGTGTATATTTTTTCATTTATATGAAGGTCTAGTTTGAAGTTACAACCTTACCATGGGCTAATATATTCACCATTATTTTATGCTGATTTCAGATCCAAGACAATGGAACAGGTATTAGAAGCGACAACTTGGACATAGTTTGTGAAAGGTTTACCACATCCAAGTTGAGGCAATATGAGGACTTGCAAGCAATCAGCACATATGGCTTCCGCGGGGAGGCACTCGCCAGTATTAGTTACATTGGACACGTCACTATTCTCACTAAAACTGCATCTGATAAGTGTGCTTACAAGTAAGATTTACATTCATTTTATACATTACATAGATGGCATTTGTTAAACTTTTTTGGAGGGCTTATGGATTGTTTGTTATGGATTAAAAGTAAACGTTGAAACAGCTACACACCCAAAACTCTATCAAAAAATTAGGGCAATGTGGTAAGGGTCTATTCCACATTTACCTCAGTTATTAAGACATATAGACTATAGACCTATATCTAGTAGAGATTCATTAAAAAAAAGGTTGCTGTTACCACAGTAGTTGAAACCACAAAACTGCACCATATGTTTTACTATGTATTTAACAGGTACTGTCGATATTTCGTGAAACTGTAAATAGATTCCAACACTGCAGTTTCGCTGTGATTACAACTCATTTAACAGGTTCTAATAGTTCATTTAAACGGTTCTAGTTAGTTAACTGTAAGTATCCATTATATAGTAAAAAATATACATTTTGTTATTTTATTTGTAAATAAATCAGAAATAGTTAAATTGACTGTTTCAGGGCTTCATATGAAAATGGAAAATTGAAAGGGCCAATAAAAGCATGCGCAGGTAACAATGGTACCCAAATAACTGTAGAAGACCTTTTCTACAATGTGACAGCCCGCAAGAAGGCGCTGCGGAGTCCCAATGAAGAATACACTCACATCATGGAGGTAGTTGGAGGATATGCAATTCATAACAGTCTTGTTGGCTTTACATTGAAGAAGTTTGGTGAAAATACTGACATTAGAACACCTATGAACTCATCTGTGATTGAAAATGTTAGAATTGTAAGTACAACACAAATTTTGTATATGATGGAATTCAACCTAGTTGACATGATTTCGAAATTAGTTGCAAATAGCGTACAAGCATGTAGTTTCCTAGTGGTAAGCAATCACTGCTGCCCATGGACATAAGTAACCAACTCCATATAGAATAGAAATCTCACCTGAAGTCAATTACAGGTGTTTGCTACTCCTGAGTACTAAGATTGGCGAATCATATGTAACTGAATCGGCCTGAGTAACATCCATACCTCTACAATGAAACTCTAGGTGCATGCGTAATGGAAAACTGACTCAACTGGAAAAAGACGTTTGTTGGGAAATCACAAAAGAAATCATGCTATGAGAACTTATCCTTCTTGTTGATGTATAAAATTAAATCTGATATGTCGCTAGGGCGGTAATAATGCGTAATTTTAATTTAATTCTAAGGATAAACGGTAGATGGCGCTAACAGAAGTCTGTATTAGTATGTAACTCAATCCTATTGTAATCCTAATGTAACCTATCTGATAATACGTCACATTTCCATCAAGCATGCAAAGTATTACTTTACACTAGAATTTTCTGTATGTATGATGGATTTGTATTTACAAATCATAAAACCGATATTTTGGTTACAGATTCACGGCAATGCGATAGCACGAGAGTTATTGGAAATCGAGTTAAAAGATCCATCTTTAAAATTATCGCTTCACGGATATGTTACTAATGTTAATTATTCACACAAGAAGGGGACCATGTTGCTTTTCATCAACCATCGATTAGTGGACTCACAATGTAAGTACCTCATCTATCTTTAACACTTTCCCTGCGGCGCGGCGCTGATCGGGTCAGTATTGCGGGAGGCGGCACTAAACTAGAGCTTATTTAATTATACTAAAGATACGCCGACAAATTACTGAAATATTGTATTTTTTAGCATCTGTGGATCATCTACAAATACACAGACGTGATCTCCGCCCCCAGTCTTGTAGCGCCGACGTAAAAACAGCACTTTTGTTCGCTCGCAATCCATACAAATGTGTCGCTACAACACAGTTGTGCAGGAGCCGCAAGCGCGTCGCGCCCAGAATTACACAGCGGTGTTGTAGCCGCAGGGAAAGTGTTAATAAAAAATAAAATAATTAATAATTTTTTTTTTTATTTCAGCTATAAGAAAAGCAGTAGATTCCGTGTACTCAACTTATCTGCCCAAAAATGGTCACGCTTTTATCTATCTCAGTCTTGAATTAGGTATTAATTTTTTTATTTACTAGCTTTATTCAGCGGCTTTTCCCGCAAAACATAAAGGTGCCCCCTGTAAAATATTTAACTATAATAGTCGTCGCATGTTAAAGAATAGCTTAAAGAGAGACCAGAGGTACAGTAAAACGTAGATTAAAGTTTTTGCGCTAAAAAATCCCAAACGAGTAAACAAACGGACATAGTTACACTTTTATAGTAAGGATAGGATACAGATAGGGATAATATACAGATTATGGGAAACCTACATATTTTTAGTCAAAAGTATTCTATACCCAGATTGCCATGAACACGCCATAACTTACGTACATGCATAAAGACGAGTACATACTCGAATGTAGCACCCAGACCCCGAAATGGAAATTCATCAGCCTGGCTTAGTATTGTTGTTTTTTTGATACGAGATTCATGTATTCATTTTGTTCAAAGTGCGAAATGAAAATATTTTGTTGCAAACAGGACTCAATTGCCATCTACGTAAATTTGTTGGAATTCATGACGATGATGGTCATCTAGAGTGCAAGTATGGTTGGTAACTGCCTCCTCATCCGTAACATCAAAGTTAATTTACGACGGCTTATGATAACCTCATACTTCGTCGTAAAGCATTACTTGTGTTTCGGATCGAAAAGTACGGTAGCCGGCTACATTTTGAAGCGGGGCGATCATCTTAGTCCTCTGGAGTAGCAACGTATCTATGTTCAAGCTTTGTCTATGGACTGCGACTACTTAACCTCAGGTGGTTTGCATGCTCGTTTTTTACTCTTCTCACATAAAAAAATAAAATACTATGATACCTCTCGAGCTATTTTTATTTAACTATTTATCAACATGCCATGCCCTTTTCAGGTTCTTTTAAGTCTGACTAAAAATATGGGACTAATTGTTAAGTTAGTATCATTGTGTCGTCACGTTTTTCTTTCGTTTTTTTTTTTACGAAATATTTATTTTTAGATCCGAGGAATGTGGATGTGAACGTACATCCAACAAAACATGAAGTGCAGTTTTTGTACGAAGAACAAATCATAGATAAAATAAAAAATTGCATCGAAAAAAAACTGCTCAATTGTAACTCTTCTAGGGTCATGTACACTCAGGTAAATTATTAAACACATCATATATTAAGCCTGACAGTAGTTGTGAAAAACAGTAAAAAATAGTAACCAAATAAATATAGAGTCGATGTAGATTCCGATTTTTCGCAAAATGTATTTTTGTCATAATGATGTACATATGTATGTAATCTTTGAGCATAATTTTCACCACTTTCCAGAATTCTGTTTAATTTGAATTTTTCCACACGTATCGAAGACCGATGACAATGCAATAATATGAAAAAGAAAAAAAAATAGTTAAAAAAATACAAAAAAAAAACACGTTTTTTTTTTAAATCCAAACTTTATTATTTATTTCATAACTATTTCTCAATACGTACATACATACAAGGAAACAAGAAAACGGCTCGTGGTCTCTTTCAATCTCCCTCGCAAACTGCCTCCTTAACGTGTTTCATTTGTAAATGGTCTGTCCTTCTCCTCGCCTTTGAAACGAAATAGTTATTATGCTGATTCCAGGACCCTTGTGACTGACATATGATCCAAGATCTCAAGTTGTGGAGACATAAATGTCCAATTGTGGGATAATATGCAATATTTTATTTATTTATTTCAGGGACGAGGCCCATAACAATATGTGCAACATATAATATTCGTTCGTTTCAGGCTCGCTTACCAGGCGCTACAATGGTGGAAGAAATTGTTAAGAAAACCACAGATGGCGCTAAAGTGTACGCGAAAGATTTGGTCCGTGTCAACTCGGATACACAGAAAATTGAGAAATTCTTCCAAGCGACTACAAAACCTTTGGATAACAAACCCATGTTAAAAGTTATAGAATCTGAAACAAATGTTGTGGAAATAAATGAACCAATCAATATTAAAATTGACGAACAATTAAATGATATAAATGTTACAAAAAATGTTAAGCAGATTCCAAATATTTTTGTGGAAGAAACTATGGATCAAAATGAAGATTTTCTTGAGAACTCTATAGTGTCTGAACCTAATGAGTACTTAAATAATAGTAAGGAGAAGTGGAAACCACATACAGCTGTAGACAACGCCAACATCACTTATATAGACCCAAAGGTAGGTACATTATTACCGTTCTTTTTCATTTACTATTTAATTTAGAAAATAAATAGTGTTAACTATAAATTTAGTCGCTGTTCCTTTTTCTTATATATCAATAGCTGTGCCCGCAACTTCATCAGCGCTTATTTTACTTAATTCTAAAATCGTGAAACAACCTATGCATACATGCATCCAGTCATTATTTAATTTCTCGCCCAATTTACGAAAAAGTAACTTATTATACACTAAAACCTTTCTCAGGTATCACTCTACCTGTTGTTGAAAACTGTGAGAAAATTCGTCCAGTATAGTGGTAGTCATTGAGTTTATCACGAACAGACAGACAGATATGATGGAGGACTTTGTTTTATAATATAAAAAAAATGATAAATTTGTATCCAAAGATAAACAGGATATTTCATTCCCAGTACAGTTTAAACTAATTGATGTTGCTTTTTAAGACATGCGTGTTTTGTGAATCTATGAGTAATAATTATTTTTTCAAAGGAATCGTTCAAGACGAGAACATTTCAGTATGAACGAATAGAAACAAAACTCACAAGTGTAAAGCAATTACGGATGGATGTAGAAAACAAATGCAATACAAACTTGAGGGAAATATTGGCAAATCTCATTTTTATTGCTTGCATAGATTGTCACAAGTCATTAATACAACATTCCACCAAGCTGTATCTGTGTGACACCACCAGGCTAACGTGAGTAGCAATCCCCCAAAGTTTTCTATACTTGATAGAATAGTTTACCTTAAAGACTATTCCCAACATGGATAGGGCTATTGATAGTATTGCAAGTTCATAATGCTATCGACATTTATATTGAAATTGTACACATTACACATTATAGGAGGCGACCATCTTAGTCCTCAAGAGTAGGAACGCATCCGCGTCCATCCTTAAATACAACTTCTGATCTATTTGAGAATGGACGTGGTTGTCCATGGGATGCAGTGACCACTTACCATCAGGTGGCCTGCATGCCCGTTTCTTACTCTTTCATAATAAAAAAACGTAGCGTTGCTACTTCTAAGGACTAAGGTTACCTTAACTGAACTTTAAGATGGCTATCTTTTATAAGTGTTGTAACCCCACTTCTTAAACTGAAGCAAGTATTGCTTCACGGTGGATTGGTGGATTCAAGTTGACTGAGGGGGTACTTATAACTTTATAATACAATACTATATAAGTGTATAACTTTAAGTAGAGTATAGTAACCTAAAGTGTACCTAAATTTTACATAAACTTATACATCGACACTAAAGAAAATTTAGGTTTTCACTCGAATTACGCGGTTGTTATACGACGCAGGCTGTAACTTTAAAACATTTTTAACGACACTTGTTCATATTTACATAACAAATAAACGTTCATTTGACCACCTGTTTAAAGTCTGTTTTTATAACTCACAGTTGCTTAAAGAAAATTTAAAAATTAATTCTTTTGCACATAATCGTTACTTTAAAACAAAAGGCCACGAATCAAAAATATTCAAAATCCTTTTTATTGTAAAAATTCAAATTTTGTTGCTCACATATCCGAATCAATCATTAAAAGCAGAACAAAAATATCTTTCTAACAGTGTATAACACCTATTTATCAGTTTTAATTACAGAGCAATTATACAAGAACTGATTTTGAAAACTTTGAATGACTCCTGTAAAATTAGGTCTGTTCGCGTTGGGGCCCTTTTGTTTTGATCCACGTCCAATCTCAAATAGAACAGAAGTTCTATTTAAGGATGGACGCGGATGCGTTCCTACTCTTGAGGATTAATATGGTCGCCTCCAATAATGTGTATCCGGCAACCACACCTCCCTAACCGAAACACAATACATGAAGAACATGTCGCTTTACGGCGGGTTATGAGGGTGACGGTGGTGCCGCCTCGGGCGAGCTCTAAAGGCTCTACCACACCAAAAATATATCAATTCATATCACACGATGTACATATAAACTGATTCAAACTGACTACTGAAATAAAATGGCCAATACCCTGATGAAATGAAAAGATCAAACCGAAATAATAAAATTTGTAATTAATTATCAAAAATTCAAAATATTCTCCAGTATCCATTTAACGAATCCACTTACAAAGGCGCACGTAAAATAATTGCTTACAAAACTTATTAAAATTATAAGTACGTAAAAATTAAACAAGTTCTTCATCAGACATTAATAATTAATGCCATTTACGAACGCTACGAGATCAAAGCGAATTAAAATCCTTATTATTATACATCTGGAGCTTTCGGGACTTGTGCGCCCGCGGGCGAGGAACTAACAAGCTTTATGTGTTTGTATATATGTATGTAGTTATATACCATAAGATTATGTATTAAGTGATTACGTATTGGTTCCGCTTGGCTTTGAAACCTTTGGCCCGTGGGGTCCGCGAGCCAAAAAATTTTTCAAACAAATAGTACCACGTTTGAACGACGCTGCTGGTGACAAGAGGGCTGGCTCATATCTTGCGCAGAGAATTGCGATTGCTATCCAGCGCGGGAATGCAGCTAGTGTTCTTGGAACCATGCCGCATGGGCACGGACTCCCTTTAGATTGTTTAGGTTAGGTTTTTATTTTAATTAGTTTTAAGATTTTCATCATTGTATCTATGATAGTAATTGTACAAATAAAGTATCACTAGATTATGTATTATATAGAATATCGTTAGGTGCATGCTAGATTTGCTTTTCATATGTACTTTCCAATCCCGGGGCTGCTGGAAGAGATTTCATTTTGAAATAAGCAGTCCTTTTTACTACTTTTCTATTATATATCTTTCCTTTTGTGATATACCGTGTACAAAAACTTATAAATAAATAGAGACTATAAGCGATAAACGATGTACATATAGTCTGAAACGATTGCAGCTCCACTTGCTCCATTAATTTAAGTTATTATTTGTAAATTACATTCTCAAAGATGGAAAACGTGTGTTTTGGAGATTCTTTCGCCGCGTCTCCAAAACGAAACCTTACGAGTTGTTAGTTTATTGGCGTTCAAAACGAGTTCTGTAAAGAATCTAGTTTGAATATATTTTGTTTTTTTTTTCACATCTAAGCGAAAGCTAAATGCTACTTTTGCGTATGCTAAATTAGCTTATTAAGTTATGCTAAGTTGTTAAGTCACTGGAGTCCGTTGGGTGAAGGCACAAGATCGATCGCGTTAGAGATCTATGGGAGAGGCCTAAGTTTAGCAGTGAACATCAAGAGGAATGATTATTAAATTATTTAAAGGTGGTAGAGCCATTAAAGCTCGCCCGGGGCTGCACCATCGCCACCCTCATAACCGTAAAGCAACATGTTCTTCACGTATTGTGTTTTGTTTGGGAAGGTGTGGTTGCCAGATACACATTATTGGAGGCGACAATCTTAGTCCTCAAGAGTAGTAACATATCCCCGTCTATCCTTAAATAGAACTTCTGTTCTAATTGAGATTGGACGTGGTTGTTCAAAGGCTGCAGTGACCACTTATCATCAGGTGGCTAGTTTCTTACTCTTTCATAATAATAAAAAAATACCACTATATATAAGTTTAAACGTTTTGTAATTGTGTATATAAGCTATGTACTCGCCGATAGTTACTCGCCGTTGGTCGAACCACGGTCTATTCGGCAAGTGCTTTATATTTCAAAATTTACGTTTACTAATTACATTCTTGTGGATATATTACCGTTCAATTTGCTTTGATTTTGGATATTATAAAATTTTAATTTTAGTTTTAGTATTATTTTTATGGTGTCGACGGTACAACTCTGTTTCTGATTATAAACAACTGTGGTGGTTTTAATCTTATTGAATAATATATATATAATCTTATTGAATAATATATTCAATAAGTATTAAAAGGTGGGAGAACTAATTTCGACCGGAGAGGTACCACCGCCGCCCGCATAATCCACCGTAAAGCATTACTTAGGCTTCGGTTAGAGAGACGCGGTTGGCGATTGCACTGAAGCGAGACGACCATCTTAGTCCTCAGGAATAACAACGTAGCTATGTTCGAGCTCAGATTGGATTTCGGTCGTTATTGGTTTTACGTGGCTGTCTATGGGCCGGAACTACTTAACATCAGGTGATTTGCATGCTCGTTTGCTACTCTATAATCGCTGTATTTGCAACACTATAATCGCTGTATCACCGACTTTGAAGGGAGCTCTCTTTATACGTCTTTTGAAGAGCCCTATCTCATAGCGTTCAGGGAATACCTCAAAAGAAAGTTGGTTCCACAGTTTTGCACGTACATGGAAGAAATGAGCGCACACAAAAATCTAAGATTAAGATGTTATTTTACAAGTAAAAGTAATTTAATCTAAGTCACAAAGTGACGTAACAATCAGTAACTAACAAATATTTCATTAATACGAACTATGAAATTATGCTCAAACTCATCAAAGTACACTTAAGGCCGAAATGAAGGGTCGGCTCCGATATAGTTAAACGGTATGAAGTACGTAGGTGTACTTGAGAGGTCAATAGATTGTAATTTTGTCAAAGTTTAGTTCGAAGGTAAGTTAAAGGGAAATTTTGAAATAGTATTCGTAGTTTGCAACTTAGTGGAGCAAAGGTTCCTCCCCGGTCGAAATATAGTTCCCCCACCATTAAAAATAACATCTTAATCTTAGATTTTGGTTTGCGTATCTTCTCCTACCCCGTACGTACCAGATTTAGAACGAGCTTCTTCCTGAGGTATTCACTGAACGCTATGACATGGGGTTCTGCGAAAGGTGTAAATAGAGGTCTCCTTCAAAGCCGGCAATACAGCAATTACAGTGTTGCAAATGTACAGACGATAGTGACTGTTTTCCATTAGGCCCCCGCTCGCCTTTTTATTAGGCTAACATCCAAAATTTTTGTTATGGTCATTTTTAACAGTAGGTGACTTTGGAAACTCCGCAATCGAACAGTTTTCACATATTACTATAAGTATACTTACCATAATTAGGTCTTCCACCATCGTAAAGTGGGTCTTGTGTTTCGGTTACACAGATGCTGTTGCTGGCTACATTCAAAACAAAGCGTTCTGTTTGATACTCAGTACTAGCTGGTCGTCTTCGAGGTCAGTTAGGACTTTAGTCTTGCTCAAGGTTGTACGTGGATGTTCATAGGCTGCAGCGATTTAACGATGTAAAAAAAGTCAAACAACCGGCAACTGCTTTACCATAATTAAAAGTAGGCTTTCTAGGAGTGGTTTCCGTTGAATATGCTTTGATTTTGGATATTTTTTATGTGAGAATAGTAGCAAACAAGCTCGAAACAAGACGAGAGTTACGGTTTTGTTTTGTATGTGAAAGAGTAGCAAATAAGCATGCAAACCACATGATGTTTAGTAGTCGCAGCCCATACACATCCAGGTACAACCACAGACATGACTGAAATCCTATCTGAGCTCGAACGTAGATGCGTTGCTACTCCTAAACTAAGATGTTTGCCTCGCTTCAAAGTGTAGCCGGCAACCGCACCTCTCAAACCGACACACAAGTAATGCTTTACGGCGGATTGTGAGGTCGGCGGTGGTAACTCTGCGTTCGAACTACAGCTCTCCCGACTTGAAAATATTAATAAGCGTTTTAGTTTTAATATCATTTGTAGTGGTGTCGTCGCCATTTTTGTTTCTGATTTTAAACGGCTATACTTTGATTCTCATATATACTCTATCTTAGCTTTACTCTTGAGGACTGAGATGATCGCTTCGCTTGTTTGATTTTGCGCTAAGATTCTGTCAATTAGTTATCGAAAATCAGAAAGCAATCAATACGACAAACCAATGTGTTGCGGTCACCGAGGTTGGTAGACAAACGTAGAAACATCACAAATGGGTGCCATTATTGCAAACTCCATTAGCGGAAGTAGTGTGGATATGCTTTGTTAACCGACATGTACATTTTACTGTGTAGCGGGTACTCACAATTAAAGGTTTTTTCTTTATTTTTGCCGATATATTAAAATATATTTTCAAGGTGGTAGAACCGTTAGAGCTCGCCCGGAGTGGCACCACCGCCACCCTCATAACCCGCCGTAAAGCAACATGTTTTTCTTGTATTGTGTTTCGTTTGGGGGGTGTGGTTGTCGGATACATATTATTGGAGGCGACCATTTTAGTCCTCAAGAGTAGAAACGCTTCCTCGTCCATCCATATAAAAATCCAAGAAAAAAGTATAAATAAGGAAAAAATGCGATGTAAAAAAGTGGACTGCATGGTATCAATAGATCACTGAAAAATTAACCCACGCTTTTTTTAATTTTACTTTGTTATATATTTTTTTATATTATTTATTTCGATTCCATACCATCAATTTGGTATTGAAGATAAGCTTTTTAATTATTATTACTCAGTAGTTTATTTATCAATATACAATATATATCCAAACAATAATACAAACAGGAGTAATGGATGGCGTATTCAAATTTGTGAAATGGTTATTCCTTTAGATTTTTTAGTCTCCTTTTGTGTAATTAAATCTCGGTTTATGGAATGCATAAGAATTATTTTTTAGCAATCGTTTTGAAAATCACTTATCTACAATAATGTAAATAAAAAGTAAATATATTTTTATATTAAATTAACAAGATTTATAACATAATAATTATAACAAAAAAGAAAAAAAAAACTTAAAAATAAAATGCTGCATCCACATTACTATCCTTGGGATGAGTTCCCAGAAAACTGGCAACATTACCTCGTTGAATTGCTAAACTAATTCTTTGACCGAGGTAAGTGCCAGCTCTCTGGTCGTTCGTTGACTCTATCAACCGTTTGGACAAATGCTTGAAAAATAATCTCGCATCAGATCCCCACGGACCCATCGTTTCAACGGCAAATTAATTGTATGTTGTGTAATTAATCAAATAAGTATGAAAAATGTCCAAAAGAAATTGGCATCACAAAAATGTATACTAAGAAGTGCAGTTTTTGAAGGCGAATTTTTTATTAAGTTGTTATTAAAATTACTTTGCAATAATCCGCCACCACAATGTATAATGGTATATATTACAAAGCATGCACTATGCGGATAGGAAAACGTGATGTGATTAAAAATATATACCATTATACATATTAGTACCAACACGTGTTTTGCCCCAAAACGGAGCATCATCAGGGTAAGTTGACTCTACGATGGTTAACCATCGTAGAGTCAACTTACCCTATCCGGGAGGGACGGTGGGCATAGTGCATGCTTTGTAATATATACCATTATACATTGTGGTGGCGGATTGTTGCAAAGTAATTTTAATAACAACTTAATTCACATATAACCTCAAATAGGACGGCTCTAATCTTATACGTAGATGCGTTGCTGTTCCGTAGGACTAAGGTCACCTCGCTTGTAATTCTAGCCAGCAACCGCACTTCTTCAACCAAAACACAAGAGTTGCTTCATGATTATCAGGGTGACGGTACCTCCCCTTTGAACTATAGCTCTACCACCTTGTAATCCTTAATATTTATTTCTACATTTTTTTCTCTTTCCCGCGCTTTACAAAAGTCTAACAGATAATAAATCGAATGCACAGATAAAATAAAATTAACCCTCGAGCTGACGAGCGTATAATGGGCATATGGTCTTTGATACCATCAGCCCTAAACACCGTAACATAACCCCTTGCATGCTAATCTGCTGATTCGAGAACGAGATAAGGTTACCAAAATATGATAAAGGTTATTTGTTTATTCATTAATTTAATTAATGAACCTACCGGTTACCGGCAACACTTAAGCGACTAACTTAGTCAAACGACGCTTTAAGGTCGCTCAAAGAAATCTTCAGTCCGGGACCACCATCTCAATTCTCAATAGTAGCAACGCTATACGAGCTCAGATTCCTATCTGAGCTGCTGAAGTCCTCTTCTGTCGTGTTAGAGGTTGTATGTGGATGTTCATGGTCTGCAGGGTCTACTTAACATGAGGCTTCTATGGTACATAACACTTTTCACATACATCAGCCGCTCTCTCGATTAAAATGAAAATAAAAATAAAATTTAAAGTAGATTCTTTACAGAACTCTTTTTGAATGTCAATCAACTACTAAATCGTAAATTTCTTCGTCGTGAAGCCGGCTACATTTACAAGCGAGGCGACAATCAAACCTTAGGTGTAGCAACGCTACGTACAAGCTCAGGCTTTCAGTTCAGATAATAGCGTTGCTACTCCTAAAGACTAAAATGGTCGCCTCGTTTCAAAGTGTAGCCGACAACCGCACCTCCAACCGAAACACAAGTAATGCGTTACGGCGGATTATGAGGACAGCCGAGGTAACTCCCCGGTTGAACTATATTTATTACCTTTAAATTGGTATGGAGTGCATTTCAGTTCAAAAGGTTTACAAAGAAAAAGGTTTTAGTATCCAATTTTAAGTAACGGGAGTATATCTTTTTGCTGTTACAAAATGGGTGAATCCAAAAATTTACGTCCACGTGAAGATGTGGGAAGCAGCTAGTAATTAATATTAATTGTCAAAAACGTAGATTTAACGTAATATATACATATAAATAAAATTTGAATACCTGATTGTAACATTAAAATGATAGCTTTTTACTAATAGGTATGTATGCATACACGGTACATATACCACAATAACATTTTTTACAATTTTTCTTTGTCTGTCTGTTTGTTCCAGCAAATCTCTGGAACGGCTGGACCGATTTTAACGAGACTTTCATTAGCATAGTTGATGAAATATATAGCATCTTAGACTAATTTGCGAACTGAAAATAACTTTTTGTTAAGTTCAAACGCGAAGTCATGGGCTCAGCTAATTTAGATTAAAAATTCGTTACATGTCAATAAAAGCCCATCGTCCATCTCAAGTTGTAAAAGGGTTGAATTTGAATTTGTAATGTTTATGACTTCGCGCGGGCGTGTTAAAAGGTTATTATTAATTAGACACAACATTGTAACCATCTAAGTAATAAGGCTTTTACGCATTAATTATAAAACGATGCCTTAAATAACACGTTTTATTTTAATAATAATAATAATTCTTTATTCAATTTACAAGACTCGTTTTAAAATTTTACAATTTTATACTATTTTTAAGTAATATGTATATGACTACGTTATTCATATATCGACAGTCAACTCGTCCCGAGAATCCCGGACGGAGTCCCGGACGGATCAGGGAGTTGCAGCGCTAACATCCCTGATGCTCTACAGTACCCAGGTAACCCCATCAGCATCCTGAAACCATTACTATACTGGACGAAGAGCGTCGTAGGATTTTGGATAAAATAAAATCTTAAATTTAATAAAAGTCTTAGCTAAAGTTTATTTGTATTAAAGTGAAATATTCAGTTTTGTAATTAAATATATAAAGAAATGTAGTTAATAAATTAATTTATTAATTTATTTTTGTTCGTAATTAATTTATTTTCATTAATAATATGTATTTGTACTTATAACTAGTAATTTATTAATGTTATATACTTCTAATTATAAATAATATTAATAAAAAATTACTCATAAATATTGGAAAGCTATTTTTTATTTATAATCGGAACATTGAGATTTAAAAACCTAATTATAAGTAATACATATTGGAGAGGAGGAGAAAAACGAGGTATTTTATCTAATGACATGCTTTTGCATGATTTCTTTATGCTTCTTTATGCTCACATTATTGGAGGTGACCATCTTAGTCCTCAAGAGTAAGAACGCATCCGCGTCCATCCTTATATAGAACTTCTGTTCTATTTGAGCTCGGACGTGGTTGTCCATGGGCTGCAGTGACCACTTAACATCAGGTGGC
>DWON01004704.1:0-15884 GCA_018251015.1 Phocides pigmalion okeechobee | reverse complement strand
CCGGGCGAGCTCTAACGGCTCTACCACCTTTAAATTATTTTTTTATATCCCACTGTTGGGCATGGTTGGCCATATATTTTTTTTAGGGAAGTATATATGATTTTCCAAGAAGTTGTTGTGAACTCACTTTCAGCTGTGAAATCTTATCCTTAGAAGTCTTTCATCGCATAATGCCAACTTATCAACACGTTTGCACACAACTGTTTGCAAAGAATAACTTCTCATAAACCCAGCGTCTGAGCAACAACGCACCTGTGATCGTCATTTTTGTGGGAACAGCAGTAAAACAGAAGAGTAGCGAGAAGAGTATTTTTATAGAGGATTATGGGAAAGGTGGTAACACCTCCCCGGTGGAACTATCGTTGTACCTGTTGTTATTGTCAGAGTTTATGATATTCTTGTTGTATACCACACAAATCACTGATTAGCCCGTTAACAGCGGTAACGATACTGGTGTGATTTTGCAGAAGGTCCGAGATCGATTCCCGTTTAGACAGACATGGAAATGATGAATTTAGATTTCTTTTCTAGTTCTGGTTGTTTATTTCATCGTCTTGTATGTGTCAATAGCATCCACACCATAATAATTCCTAATGTGAGGCTGTGAGTACAGAAAGCGTTATTAATTTCACATTTTATTTAAAAAAAATATTTATGTAAAAAATCCGTACGCCTTTGGTTACAATCCTTGATGTCATTATGTCTGATATGTCTTACCATAATACGTTGTTAATTAATCGTCATACAAGTGCCGAGATAAAAACTGAAAGCCTGTAATGAGTATTCGTGTTAACAACGACAGAAAAACAAGAACATAATATACTGACTCAATGCATTTACTCTATACATATTAATAAAATTATCTTGTATGTTATTTCAAATATCTCATTAGATTTTTTATAATATAAAGGAACTTGAAAACCACGAGATGATAACTTCATTGTCACATACGAGTGCATATAATGAAATTCAAACAGGACTAATATGGACGTTACATACATATGTAAGTGACACGGCAATCTCATTTTTCATCGGAACGCGAGAATCAGTCTTTCATAGATTTCTGTATGACGCTATTTCCACTCCAGTTGGAACAGATGGTACATTTTACTATATAACGGGTACTTTTTAATTCGCGGTATTTCGGACCAGTGGAATGGCTCGTGATCACGGCTAAACTGCGTGAATAAAGAAAAAAGAACTAGACAGGATAGATAGATTAATCTACCGTTTGTTCCTGTCCCAGTCTCCCACCGCTACGGCAGTTCAGGAGAGACCACGAGACATGCAACTGACTGGAAATCTCGGCAATTAAAAAGGGTTAATGTTGAGTACACGTTACATAGTTAAAGGTATAAAAAATGTTAGTTTAAAACAGATTGTATTTCAAAAACAAAACCACGTATGGGGTTAAAACACAAGTATTGTTTTAAAACTGCAAGGAACTAATCATTGAACCATTTGCCCGAATGCTACACTTAAAATTAAGGTTGAAAGGATCTTGATCAGATTTTCATGCAAAGACAGATAATTATACATTAAGAGGCCTGGCACTTCTTATTCTCATAAATACTATACACAATCGTCCACGCGCGGGAACTTATTAAAAATATAAACTTGCATATAATTACAATCTGGATTTCCTTCCTTACCTTTAAATAGTATGTTTTAATTGGCGAGTTTCGTCACATGATGTATTCGCTTTTTGACTAATATGTTCCTTTGGATGCCTCTTGAATTTATAATGAAGAAATGAATTTGTTATTGGTGACGTTATTATCAATATTTCTTATTTACTGAAACCACAAATAGGGCATTATGTTTATATTATATTATATTTATATATTATGATTGCATGCTCGATATTTTGACAATGATCAGTATCTGCTAAGGCATTTAATAATAAAAGCTTCTGTGCTTCGAAACTCTTCCCTGGTTATCTAGAATTTCAAAGAGATTCCTTTGTAATGGCTGCACGTTTAGAAACTAGATTAAGTGAATCTCGTATGAAATGCGATGCATCAGCTAGATCATACGAGAGGAACTTATTAAATTCCTTCAGGCTATTATCTGTTCCATAAACGACGTCGGTTTTCCTATTAAGTCGATTCTTTTGCGGTTGAAGCCACACTTAAGCCTGAAGCGACCATCTTAGTCCTCTGCATTAGCATCTGTGATTGTACGACTGACTATACGACGTTAAACACACTTCACAATGGGACTTCAGTTCTGTTGGAATGTGATTAAATAAAGTAGTATGTATGCAGTAGTGTGTATTCGATCAGAGGATCAGTGGTCCCTTCGGATTATGGAGATCCTTAACCAACACATTTTTCTATATATATACTTAAATACGTACTTTTACACTTGTGCTCATCACACAAACCTGTATCTAAGATGGAATTCGAACCCAAAACCACAGGCTCAAGATGCATGTCGAACTGAAAACCATCATAGCAGTTTTTTAACTACGAGAATGAGAGGCCAGTCAAAAAAAGAAACAGATCGGCTTCTTTCACGCGCTCCGTACAAGTGTTTCTTAGAATAGAAAGACGCGGCGACCTTGCATGCGCAAGCGCAGTCATCACCGCCACGCAATTACCCCGCAGGCCTGTTAATAGTCGCTAATGACATCTCGAACGCTTCCTACTCGACGTACGTGAGTCTACGTGAGCGATTACTGTTGCTGGTAAACTCTTAGCTGTAACACGGATGTATGGCTCGTAATAGGGCATTTGTAGCTGAGTCAGCTCCCGGACTGTGTATGAGATTGTTTTTAAACGACTGCAATGGAACAACAACAATTAGTTGTTATTTGAGTGGAAGGTGGAAAGAGAGAAATAGGTAGACAGTGGCAGACAAAGTTAGAACAGGCGACAGCCAGAGACAGTCTGTGAGAGAAACAAAGTGGGAGGGAGTGAATGATAGACAGACAGAGAAAGAGACAAAGAGTGTACAGAGACGGGCGAAGAGTGAGTCAAAGAGGGTGGGGGATACAAATAACTGTCAATTCTTTGTAAAAAAATTGAAAACTAAATCTCTTACACGTAAGGTTTTCACACGATGTTTTTCTCTACAATTGTATCAAGTCAAGTTGTATAATTCTCTCTTATTGTACTTATATTTGCTGTAAATTTTCATTGTTATAAAAAATGTGTTAAGTGACAATTTAAACAATACGCAAATGACTACGGTTAATGTAAACCAATTTGTCTTATCTCTAAATTTATATTCGTCTTCCGTACCAAAGTTACCCAGCAAAGGGCGTCCTAGTTCCCCATTTCGCGTGTCGCCCTACCGTCGCGGAATAGCAATCAGGCGTGCCAAGTGAGGAGACGCCGCGTTGGCACATTAGCTAGGTGCAGAGTGGGTTTCACACGCTCCATATGAGGTACCGCGGAGAATTGGTGCTGTGATGTAATGGACAGATAATTTGAATTTAAACGCACGTAATCAGCATTCGATTTAATGGTGGCATAATTATACTTAGGAATTAGAAGTATAGACCGGGGAGGTACCACCGCCGCCCTCATAATCCGCCGTAAAGCATTACTTGTGTTTCGGTTGGAGAGGTGCGGTTATCGGCTACACTTTGAAGCAAGGTGACCATCTTTGTCCCCAGGAGTAGCAACGTATCTACGTTCGACTCAGATAGAATTTCAGTAGTGTTTGGGGTTGTACGTGGATGTCTATGGGCTGCAACTACGTAACATCAGGTAGTTTGCATGCTCGTTTGCTACTCTTCTCACATAAAACATATATATATACACTTGGTCATGTTTGAACTGTCGTTTTCTTATTACGGATTGTAAGTGAGTAGCTACTGGGTAATGTGGTCGGGTCGCACGCTCCACATTGCATGCGCTTGCGCATCGCGCATTGCGGACGCGATGCCAAGTTTAGTACGATTAAGGCATGGTACTCGGTGTCCACTTGATAGGGCTCGATACTGCTACGTACTAATGACGTCCTGGTTTTATGAATAAAAACTGAACATCGCAGTTGTAATTATTTGCTTATTGCACTTGGACTGCGGCGCTTACAACGAGTCAGCGGGAGGCGGCAGTAAGCTGGAGTTGTTTTCTCTAGACAGGAGATTCGCCGATCATTCACAGAATTATTGCATTTTGCATTTTGCAGGGAAAGTGTTTAAGGATGTTAAGATTGATCGACTGCTTTATCTGCCGACTTTACTCTTATACGTTATTCAGTTAACTCTCTCTTGATAATATGATCTCAAAACTTGGAGCTTTACCGTGTCTTAAAAAAGCTTATTTCAAGCTTATATCGAAGTTTAATATGTCAGACGAGAATTTAAACAGAATGACGTAATATGAAATTTCCATGAAATTGTAAGTAGTTTAATTGAAATTGTTGTTTCTTCTAGAAAGAAAATAGGCAATCTCAAGTTCTAAATTAGTATGTAGACTTGAAAAACAAGACAAATATACGTGGTAGTTATAAAAGAAGTGAAAAAAAAAAGTTTTTATGTCATAAACCAATCGAGAAGTGAAGCGTTGTCAGCTTAATTAATAACAGTTACTTCCAAATTTACGAAACATACGGAAAAAATAAATATATATCATTAACAAAACGAGCAATGACATATTTTGAACCTAGGAAGTAGCGGTTATTTTCAATTTTTATAAAAGACAGGAAAAATAATGTTTTTTATATCATTAAGTAATCGTGAAATGACTCGTGAGCTTAAGAAATAACAGTTGTTTTCAATTTTATGAACGATTAGGAAAAATAATTAATATTTTTCTGTCATTAACAAATCGAGCAATGTACCATTCTTCTTAACAGCAGTTATTTTCAAATTACAAACAATCTTCATATTAAATCGCATTGTATTATGATAGATTGGTTATTCCGTGTAACATATTAGATATTCGGCAACGTGTTTGTCGGTGGATGTTAATATTCCGTCCGTTTGTTTCACATCGTGGTCGTGAATTCAAAGCGGATGAGATAACAGCTCGTACTAAAATTTGGTAGTATAATGCTCGCCTATGTTCATAAGGTACGAGTGCCCGCCCGCGTCATCGCACGCGTGCACGATTGTTCCTTTTGTCACGTTGGTTGCAACCTAAAAGTGGGAGAATCATAGTTCGGCCGGGAAGGTAGCACCGCCCTCATAATCCGCTATAAAGCATTACTTGTGTGCAGCCGATAGACATCCACGTGCAACCACAAACGCGACCGAAATCCTATCTGAGCTCGAACGTAGATACGTTGCTACTCCTGAGGACTATGATGGTCGCCTCGCTTCAAAGTGTAGACGACAACCGCACCTCTCCAACCGAAAAAGAGGGCGGCGGTGGTCGGACTATAGTTCTCCTAACTTTTATATATATAATATATATAATATAAAATTTATTTATTTATTTATTTATTAGTTACACCAATAAAGTAAACACTAATACGTCTAATAAAGACTAATTATATATAATATTATAATATAACTTATGGTTAGTGTTACCTCAATTATAGGTGCAAACGACGATTCACAATAAAACAACAGAAAACAATACACACGTTAAGAAAATAAATAATATTAAACAATTCCAGATTAAATAAAAAAAAACTACCATTAATTAAGAAATAAAAATCAAATTAAATTAGGTTGGTCACAAAATAAAATATTACATACAAAATTACATAACAATAAATAAAATTTTTGTCATTAAAATACATTAAATTATATTGAATAAAATTATATCATAACAATTTCAATTCGGTAAAAGTAATAAAAAAATAAGATATTCACAAGAACACAAAAAATAAGATATTAAAATATTCACACATTATTCGTCTGTATGTAAAAAGACCCAAAAATTTAATAGTTTAAATTCAATATACCTAGATATCTAAATACTTCCCAAATGCTTTTCTGTTGGAGAAGATATCTATATTGTATCTTGTGGTACTGTAAAATGTAAAATGACAAGTTCACATGTTACTAAGAAAATAATTTTGGGAAATGCTCTCCTAAGTTAGTACAAAGAACTTGGAAATCGTATCCTAGCAACATTGACGTATGCGCAAGCAAAGCCGCGTATTTTTGGATTGCAATGTATTTAGGCTTGCATGTCGCGAGCAGAAGTCAGTTATATATGCAGCTGACTTAATCCACTCAGAGCTAACATATGGACACTAGACTAAACTGGCCGTTACTCACCCGCCATGCATACATTTGTGGCTCGTAATAATTTCTATATATAAATAATAGACCGCGAGCCAACAGATTTTCATAACCAATTTCCTCTCAGACAACTCGTTAAAGCTAAGAAACGAAAAGATACTGTCAAGGAACGATATGTTAAAAAACCATTTGCATATGACAAATATTTTAGTCCATGAGTCAGTTGCAAACTTCGGCTATCATGTTTCTAGGTGTTTTTTATTAAATAACCGTTAATAGCAATTAACGTTTAATTAATGTTAATAATATCCTAAACAAATGAAAATATAAAATGAAATATTGCTTTATTTTACACCACAAAGAACAGAAAATGCAACAAAACAAACATAGCAGTGATGACCAAAAGGCGGAATGTCTGGAATTCCGCCTTTTGGACAGCAGACATGGTAAACAAAATAACAGGGTTAATTTACATAATAATAATGACTTTTACATTCGTACAGGATCTAACTTATTTATCACAATGAATACTCTAAAATGAAAAATATAATTTTTACACAGTAAAAACACGTTTGATTAGTAATTTAGCCGTGTTCATGACCAAATTACTAGTTAATCGTGATGAAACTGAAATAAAATAGTGTCAATCGTTAGTACCCGTCATTTTTCTCTATCCGGATTGTTTTCCGCCGGCTTTTTTCTCCCGGTCCGCCTTAGCCAACAGGCGCTCAAAGCCGATACTGATTTTACGTTGTACCCTTGACGTTCATTAAGTGTATGTAAATACCTTACAATGAAATAAAATATTTGAATTTGAATCTTTAGAAATCGGAACCGATCGCTTAAGATGGCTTTTAAAGTACGGAATTACCAAAAATTTATCCCCTCCCGGTCACCCATCCAATTTCCGACCGCACCTGGCGTTGCTTAACTTAGTCAATTATTAACGTGCTTTACAAACTGCGAGATTATATGCACTTATATTATGCCATTATGAATTTAAAATTAAGAGATTCTTCTTATTAATGAGGTTATTTACTTGCAAGTATCTGACTCTCATCTTTTATCTTAATCTTTTTGTTTAGTCTTATCTCAATCTGTTTGTTAGTTTTATCTTATCTGAATCATTTTAAAAGGTAACATCAAAGGTAAGTAACATCATAAATTGAATGAGTTCAGTGCCCTCTATCTCATAATGGCGTCAGACACAAAAGGCAACAGACAGACAACAGACAGGCTTTGTGTAGAGCACCAGTGTCGGGAAATGACATAATATCTTCTATCCTCTCTGAATACCTCCTGTTAAGAACGGGCTACGAACATTTTGGTTTAGTAGCGATTCGCCATCTTGGTTTCCCTCGCGTTGCAGCCTAACACGTTTCATAAACTGGTACCTCACCTCAACAATTCAAAAATTGAAATAATTTTAGAATTGTTTATAAGTGACAGATTGAAATAACATGAAATATACAAAAAATCAAAATAGTTGAAGCTATCGTTAATAAGATATACATTTCAAGGCGTTGAAGTTACTAGATGTTGAATTTTCAGTTTCCAACAACAGGTAGAGTGATTACTGAGGAAGGTTTCGATTCATAATAAGTTATTATTTTGTAAATTGAGCAAGAAATTAAATAAGTTAATTTAATATAGTAATCAGTCGTCGTTCGAAATAGATGTTTCTAATTGTTCGTTTTTGGACTAGGTAATGACTGGATGTATGTATGAAAGAAAAATAAGGTAAGTAAATATAAACTCTATTACCAGAGCGAAGCTTGTCTAGGGCTCTAGTATTATATAAGAGCTTAATACACCTGCATTCCTTAATAAACGAAACTAGATTTGATTTATTTACTTGTTTACTTACTTATCTGAACGTTATCTTTGTCACTATTTGTCTGATCTGAGAAATTGCTCCAATTTCTCGGGACATGAAGTGTTTATATAGGCTATCTAAACAAGACCTAAGGCTAGACTGAAGCAGTAACCTAAATTATCACAAGATCTTGTGATAACAGTTTAACTTCGGTTGTAAGTTTCGTTGTTGTTTGGAAAGGAAAACAGTTGAAAATGTTTTATCAGCGCTAGTTGTTACACGCGGCTTTGTCTCCGTTTCTTATGTTAACACTGCACCGCATACCCTTCTTATCCACTCCAAGAAAACACATCGATGGATAAGAAATGTTTATGTAAATCGTACTTTTTTAACACTATAACTGCGTAACTATATGTATATTAAATTGAGTTAGCTTTGCGGGAGGTGGCTTTAAATTAGAGCTGTTTTCTCTAGACTGAAGATGCGCCGTCAATTCACTGAATTTATTTTTAGCATTGTGTGTATCGTCTATGAATACACTGACTTATAGTACATTTTAATTTGATACGATTTGAAACTGATATTATCGCGGAATCCATACATAATGCAATATAACGGGTACTCACGATTTAATCGTGATCGTGAGTACCCGTTATATTGCATTATATATTTTAATTTGATAAATAAAAATATGGCGATATTTCTTATCCTGTGGATCCTAGTAACGATATAAAAAAAATTTAAGAAATTTTTGTATTGTATTCAGTCTTTAATGTGTGTGATTTTTTTCAGGTCTAAACTCTAAAGTTCGTAAAATTTACGACAAAACATTTTGGAAATTTCTACATGCATGCATGCACACACAATTACACTGTTTATTCTCTCACATACTAAATAATAAAAATAATATTCATCATTTATTTCAGACATAATAAATGCACATGCAAAAAGTATAATAGAATTCAGAGGCCTCTAATATACACGTTACAGAATAACGCACATTACACACACACACACAAACAAACAAACGCGCACGCGCGCATAATAATAACTACGTCACCCTTCACTAATTTCCAGTAAATTTTACAACCCGGTTACATAAAAGCTCCTTTTCATATGGTTACATGTATTTCCTTACCGTTTGTTGACCTGTCGCGTGATGGTATTTACAACATACTCCAACCCTAAATTACCTTTTAATGGGTTCTTGATACAACACGTGTGTTGTATGGTACAGATTCAAATTCAAGCAATAAACTTCGTATTTATGCACTAAAGTACATATATAAATATTTTGACAGGCGGTACAACAATAGTTCAACTGGGCTGATACCACCGCTGCTCTCATAATCTGCCGTGAAGCAACTCTTGTATTTGGATTGAGGAGGCACTGTTACCGCCTACAAGTGTAGCGCTCAACTTAGTCATCAGGAGTATCAATATGACTACGTCCGTTTGCTAACCTTCTGACATAAAACATAAGTGTAAGGTCTCTATGGGCTGTAGTGATTGTTTAACACGTAGCCTGCACACTCGTTTGCTACTCTTCTGACATACAAAATAAGGACAAGAATTATTTTGAAGGCTTGAATTTGAATCTGTATGTGTGAGTTAACGGAGCGTTAAGATTTCTGAATATATTAACAGAACCTCAGTAAGGTCTGCGATAATTCTGTGCTTTGCGCTTTGGTATTATCCTTTGGAGAAAAGCCTTTGTGCCGCATAATTTTGGGTTAAGTTAAGATCTCATTAGAATATATTAGGATTAGAATATGTATAAATAACTCGTGGTTACTATAGCGGTTATATAATAATCTATTTTGTGTATATAATGTGACCAATTTAAGTAAAGTAAGTATATATATATATAGCAGACTGTTTACATACATATATATAAGCGTGTGTGTAAGAAAATGAGTACCTACAGAAAACTTGATGTTAATACGCTGTAACTCACGGACATCCATTCACATACAAGATACTTCACATACTTCATACAGGACTTATATACTAGGTAGTATGTATGTTTTCTGCTATTCCTGAGGGCTAAGGTCCCTTTGCTTCTAAGTGTAGTTGGAAAATACATTTCTTCAACTAAAATAAGATTATGAGATCGGTGGTGGTATCTCCCCGACTGGATGCTACTGGCGGAGTTCCAGAAGTGTGTGAGAGCGTTCCAGCATCTGCGACGGAGCGGTGGTATACCTGTCAGAAATAACCTCTCCATGTGCCCTGTGGCGGAAGGTCATGTCTATATAAATTAATTAATTAACACAGAGATACAGTTATAACAGTACAGATTCTCGCTCAAAAGTTTTGCAAAATGGCCGCGATCACAAAATGGCGGACAAAAATCTATTCCCAAATATTTCGCTCATACATGCGGTGTTGCGCTAACATAAAGGAAGAATTTCAATTTGAAATAGACAAAGTTTTCAGTTACCACCAATATTTTGTGAACCACCGGCGCGGAACGGAGTATGGGTATATAGAGACAGTATGTTTTGTGTGTCCATATTGAAAAACGTGTAGTACATTGTGTGTTCGCGTTCAATAAAATTGCATAGAATATGTTAACGAACGCTCTCTATTATCGGAGGGAGTTTTAAACTATATTTTTTACAAAAGACCGGTTGACAAAGAAAGGGGTTTGAAATATGTACATTTTTAATACTATTAAAATTATGAAAACTCATCCCCATATCAATATAAATACCCATATAACGCTTATGAAAAATGAACCCTTGTTTATCAAATAAATTAACGTATTTACATAATAACTTAAACTAAATTTGAATGTGGGAGAACTATAGTACGACCGTGGAGGTATCACCGCCGCCCTCATAATCCGCCCTAAAACATTGCTTATGTTTCTGTTGGAGAGGTGCAGTTGCCGGATACACTTTAAAGCAAGGCGACCATCTTAGTCCTCAGGTGTAGTGTAGGCGTGTATCTACGTTCGAGCTCAGATACGATTTCAGTTGTGTTTGTGGCTGTACCTGGATGTCTATGGGCTGCAACTACTTAACATAAGGTGGTTTGCTACTCTTCTCACATAAAAAACGACGTGGAGTATCTTAAAACACATTTTAATAGAAGCATAAGTTAATTCATCTTGTGGCATGATGTCAAGAAGATTTCCCGCATTCACGCTTGGCACAACTATTGCAATTTGCGCGAGATATGAATGTCCCTGTAGCGCGGGATCAGAATAGCGCCACGGTATCTCCTGCCTTTCGTAAGAGGCGACTAAAAGGAGGACTCCTGCCGAAATTTGGCACCTGGTCCTTTCGTTCGAAAGGGTTCAAGTGCCTCCAACTAGTCGTTGCCTCCACGGAATGAGAAGAAGAGCGAAGGCCGCGGCGTCGGACTGGTCACCGCTCCCGCTTATGTGGGGGTGAGGGTCCATCATCATCAACAATCCGCTAACCTTCCGGAAGCTCCTCTTTAACGCTGACCCGCAACCACAGTTCGGACGCCTGACCCGCGATGTGAAGCGAGCCCAGCGGCTGCGTCTGCGGGCTGTACCACTCGTCGGGCAGAACCAGCTGGCGGACGACGGACGCAGCGGGAGTTGAGCAAGGAGATACAGACAAACATTCATTTTTACATATAAGACTAGCTGTACCCTGCGCGCGTTACGGAAAGTAAAGGTTAAGGAAAGACATTACACAAATATTTAACTCATTTTGAGTCATGACAGTGGCGCCATCTGTCGAAAATTGGTCGTACCAACTCAGAAATCTTCGTGGGCTCATGCACAACAACTTTGCTCAAATGCATAGTTTACGATTCTATAAAGGACATACAGACAAACATTCATTTTTATATATAAGATTAAAATATTTTATATACTATTGAATCACTCGGTCTATTGATAAAAACCGTATTAAAATACGCGGCGTAGTTTGAAAGATTTAAGAGTAGAAACGGCGGGAAGCTCCTTTGCTTTAGGTTATATAGTGACCCGGCCCAGCTTCGTTCGGGTAATAGAATTTATATTTACTTACATTATTTTTATTTCATACAATCACTACTTAGTTGAAAAATTAACAATTAGAAACATCTATTTCGATTATTATGCACCAAAACCTACCTCAGGAATCGCTTTATCTGTTGTTGAAAACTGTGAGAAAATCCGTTCAGTACTTTTTGCGTTTATCACGAACAGTCAGACAGTCAAACAGTCAGACACGACGGGGGACTTTGTTTTATAATATTTAGATATTATTTAAATGGAGGATACGGTCCTGGGCACTATTATCTCTTAATAAATGTTGTGTGTCTAAAGCATACTTAACCATACTGGTCTAATGAAGATCGGTTGAGAAATAAGCTTATAGTTAATTCATCAGTATATCGTTTTTCAAACCGCGTCAGGGAGCCTCCGACAAGGTTCAACAACTGCTTTCTATTGGAAACAATTCAGATTTATCGCTTAAGGTTTCGTCTGAAATTTTGCCTTTAACGGTCTCCCGTCAAACTTCCGACTGCCCTTAACGTTGCTTAAGTTTGTGATCGTTTACGATCTATACATGCCACAAACTGCACCTCTCACATACAGGAATAAAATAAAACCATACTATGTATACGTATACTACGTATAAAATCATAATGTGATAAATATCTTCTGGAAATACTACACCATTGAATTATAGTGATTGTCAAAGTAGTAGAAATTTTGTGACATATTAAAGTAAAACTGTTTCCATTATACTACGGTAAGTACTTAGAATATTATTCTTACGCATTTATGATTTAATTGTATGAAGGCTGTAATGATTACATTATTTAAATATTAAATGCACAAAGTAATTGATTATATGACAAACTGATCATATTTAATAATATAAACTGATAACAAATCCCTTGCGAGTGCATCCGATTGTTCGAAGTGCGAGTAAACAAATTATTATCGCCTACTGTAACGATTTTTTATTTTCCAAAGTTTCCATCAAATTCTTAAAGGTATGTGAAGTCTACCAATCTACACTTCGTCAGCATCGAAAACCTTTCTCAGTATGAGATTAGATCTGTGCCCAGCAATGCTTCAGTAAACATATTACATTGAATACTAATTGATTAAACTATATTTATCCAATCTTTAATTAGTTTTATCTTCATTATTTTTAATATTTGTAAACATCGTTTCATCACAAATTCCGCAAAGAGACCGAATACAGAATACCTTAAAAATACTTGTTTAATCATTGGATTCATTCAATACCAACATGCACAAAACTATTTAAATTCCAACAAACAGATTTACAAACAAAAATATTCTTTACATCTAACGTTTTGAAAATGCAATTCCTAAGTGCGCAGAATATTTGAAATTTACAAATAAATCTCCCTTACATCTAACTTTTAGAATTAATTACTAAGTACGTTTAAACGATTTAATTACAGCAGGTTGCAAAATTTCCGGCAATGGAAACACGGGCGCGCTGATTGTAGGAAACTGTTCAGTTGTTATCTAGCGCGCTCGTAGGGAACACAAAAAGTGAGTGTTCCTACTATATTGTTTTTGTTTGACTTTGTGTATGTTTTAGTGTTTTGTGTGACGTGTTAGTATCAGAGGATTAATAAGGGCTTAAGGTAGAAAACGTTTGTTTAATTGTTTTTATCTACGTATGGTCATTTAATTTCACGTGTACCCTAAATTTGTTTTTTGTATGACTTATTAATTGGTTGACTACAAATTCAATAGTGGATAGGCAACTTTATTTTATCTTGTCTTTATTTAGTAATTTTTATTTTATTTCACGCAGATACACAATGTGCTTTTCTAAATCATTTATCGATTTATATTTTTTCCCTAGTGGCCCAATATTGTCAAATTTAAATTATTTATATAACGTAGGCGTGATGACGGGTTAAAAATTAGTTTTATCTATGTTATGTATTATTAGTATTATTATGTGAGGAAGAAATATTTAATTTATTTTTAATCCTAATTTAGCATATTGAGTTTCTGTCTCAATTAAAAAAAAATACACTCATATGTTCAATTACCTTAAAAAATATGTCAGGTTGTCTGGAAGAGATCGCTAATGGCGATAAGACCGCCTTTTGTTTACACTTCTGTGTTTTGTTGTTGTTATTACCTTTGTATTTTCTCTTTTGGTGTACAATAAAGCATATTTGTGTTTGTATAATACGTTATATATTAATATGCAATACTTTTTTCATTCGGTTTGTATTAATATCTATTGTGAACCTAACCAATCTCCGTACATCCTGGTTATCATGTAAGTTTAAGTGGAATATTAATAACAAAAGATTTGACAGGAAGTAGAGCGGCAATGTATAATTCTCAATCTCATAATCCGCCGTGAAGCAAGGTTTGTTTTTCGGTTGAAGATGTGTGATTTCTAGCTACAATTACAAGAGAGACAATCATCAAAATGTTTAGGAGTATCAACATATCAACATACGTCTGTCGATAGGAGTTCAGTCCTGTTTAAGGTTGTACGTAGAAATCCATGCAGCTACACCAACCTCTTACTACCAGCGTGTTCGTTTGTTTGCCACTCTCTAACATAAAAAATATATACCTACTTAGAGGCAAGGCGATCATCATAGTCTTGAGAAGTAGCAACGCATTTATACGATTTCAGACAGGACTTTAATCCTGTTTGCTATAAGACTTGGCTGTAGAGACCATTTAACAACACGCAATTAACATTTGGCTTGTACGCTCATTTTGCTACTATTCTAATATAAAAAATCCAAGACTTCAATCCTGTTAGAGGTTATCTTGTCTGTCTGTACCTAGCTTCAAGTAGCTTGCATGTTCGTTTTATTCTTCTATTCTACCACCTTAGAGCAAAGCAGTCAGTTAGTACAAATTTTGTAAAGAATACTAATGCAATAAGAGCATTCATAACATACAGTTTATAAAGTGTACTGATAGAATGTAATGTTTGAGTTACTGGCAAACTTCCGGTGACGGTAATAACTTTGCATGTAGGAAAGTATTTATTTCATAGCGTGCAAATGATACACGAGAAGTAGAGGAAAGTATTTTCTTATGAAATAATGAATATAATATTTATGTGTATGTATATAATTAATAATATCGACGTATCTTCTAAATAACACTTTCTATAGACAATTCTTTCCAGGAAATCAGTTATAGATTAGAATAGGGTTTCGTATTGTGTATTTTACACACAGAGATAAGTACAACACTCAGACCGAGACGATAGATCTTAACTAATTTTGATGGGCCAGTACTGAATCCCGAACTCTCTGATTCGATTAGTGTAATGACCGCTGAATCACGCAAGAAGTAATTCTTACATAAATAAAAGCAGTACATGTTATGATATTTATAAAAACATATGTAAGTATATTACATTTATTGTAATTGTTTTGAGACGATTTTCGTCACATGATAATAAATGAAGATATAAACAATGAAATAGGATTGTTTTCAATGTAAAAATATTAAAATAAGTGATGAAAAAATCTGCTAAATTAGCACATCACCGATGTTTTCTGTAAAATATTAAAAACATTTTAATTAAACATTTCAAATATGTTTAAAAATATCATGAAAAATTTACGTTGAAATTTATTTAAGTTGAAAATTTTGATGTCACTTGTAAACAAATATAATGTACTAAATATAATCAAATAGGTGTCTAAGAAAATGTTTGTTAGGTTGTAAAAATAACAACCTATCCTTCAGTAAAAATTACGTACTATACGTGTTTACAATACGAGTACATCCAGTCTTCTGTTCGTACGGTGCAGGTGTTCTTATATATTATTATATATTGGTGATTTTTCTTATTAAATCTATTATAATTTACATAATCATTAACCTAAATATAACTTTTTATTTTATTGCGAAAGAGTAAGAAACGGGCATGCAGGCCACCTGATGTTAAGTGGTCACTGCAGCCCATGGAC
>DWON01004703.1:0-15885 GCA_018251015.1 Phocides pigmalion okeechobee | reverse complement strand
AATCGTGCATTTTTGTAAAAAAAAAATTCTACTTGAGGCGTATAAGGAAACATATTCCTAGAAACAAAAACAATGAATAAACAAAGTGTGGATTGGACACGCCACCGAGGGTTCGGTATGAGGTTAAAATTGCAAAAAAATATGTTTAAAGTACAATGGGACATTTCAGACTTTACCGAGTAAGACCACAGTTCGTTCTTATTCAGTCCTTAGTTCTGGAAGCTGCGTGATCCTGGACAGCTACCGCTACCCTGTCAGGCTCCGGGGCCCCATTACAGACTAAGGTTAACTAATCGTTATTCTTCCATGAGAGCCGCGCGTAAAAATACGCGTCGTTCTCGAGGCCCTCTTACTGAAAGTAGACTGTCCAAAGTTCGACGCCCGCCCGACTCGACTTAATATCTCCACGCATTTCCAAAAAAAAGGATTACAGAAATAGATAGACAGTAAGGGCCTCGAATGGCGATCATGTCTGAGCAAAAGGAGCACAGGGCGTCCCCTACCAGGCGGACTGACGATCTGATAAGGATAGCGGGTAGCAGCTGGATGGAGGAACAGAGCCAGTCTGAGTGGTAGCATCTAGGGTAGTCCTCTGTCGAGCAGTTAACACACGACGGTTGATAGATAGATGGAGATAGACAGACAGATGGATAACGAATGAACCTCTAATGTTTAAACATGGTTTTAAGTTAGCAGAAACATGGAATCCAGTGGTTAGTTTATGTAAATCACAAATAGTGCAAAGTTAGAGCGTAAAAATACAGTCAATGTGGTATGTCGTGATATGCAACCCAAAAAAGAAAAACTAAATAGACGTAGGGCAGATAGATTATTCTATCAACAGTTTTCCCGCCACCGCAGTTTCGCCGTGATCATGATTCATGCAACTGGTTCTAAATATCGGCAATCAAAAATCAAATATCGTTAATCGGGAGTACCCGGTACATAGTGAAATATATAAATTTCACGATAATATTCTTTTAAAATCTCATGTTTCTGTAAGGGATTTTTCCTTTTCATATACGGAACTATAAAAATGAATCGACTAATCCATTAAAACCATACGTGACTCCTCGCTCGTCTACGGTTAGATGAGTTTTCCGTCTATTACCATTACAGAATACAATGAACGTCACGCTTCGTTTTGCAGGTCACTGGAATTACCTGTTTTGTCAAACAGGTGCATATTTTTAACCGACTTCAAAAACGAACTCCTTTTATGAAGTCGGTTCGCAATTCGATTGTTTTCTATGATTCATACCGCACAACTCTGTCATTTATTAACTGGGTTGGATTTCTTTTATTTATCTGGTGTAACTTATTTCCCGTTTGGTCTTTTTACCTGTTTTGCCAAATGTGAGCATATTTTTAACCGACTTCAAAAAAGAATTCCTTTTATGAAGTCGGTTCACAATTCGATTGTTTTCTATGATTGAAGTCCTGCGTGATATCGTACATGGAGTTGATGCTCCTGAAGACTGACTGGTCTCGCTTTTAAGTTTAGACGGCAATCACACCTCGCCACCCAAAACAAGAATTGCTTTACGGTGGATTTTGAGGGCAGATCCTCCTGACCTCCCCGGCGGATATAGAGACCCTTCAAACCCTACAATTACACATAAAACACGAACTTACTACACAATTATAAAGTTATCGGTAACAAGCGCAATCAACGGTCGGCTCAACAACACTCACGCGACCAATCGCGTGACCGAAGTACCCATTGTTACAAATATACTGGCTTTTGTTACTTACTAGCATTTCTTCCCGGCGTTGCTCGCGCTGAAGTCGAACTGTCTATCTATACAGATAATAAAATTTTAACTGAATGCTGTCTGTTTATAGAAGGTATAAGAGAAAAGCGATATAGCGGTCTTTGTTAACACATAAAACGTAAAATAAAAATTGGTAGATTTTTCGCATGTTCTTGTGCCTGTCTGATGTCTTTTTGTGTGTTTGTCGGTGCGTTTGTATGCGCTAATTTCATAAACTACCTAACTTATTTCAGTACGGTTTTGACTTATGTATTTTAGTAACTTTTACTTCACATTTAGTAGTTTGCTTCGTTTCCATCGGTCTATAAATAAAAAAGTTGTGTCAATTTAAAAGTTACGTCATTGTTGTGTAATAATATATTCCAATACACTATATATCTATTTTTAATATATATCTAAAATAAAGGATAAAGAAAAAAATAATTCTGTCCCTAAACGGTTAAAAATGGGGTTAATATTTTTATGGAAGTAGTTAGTAGTTACTTATTTAATCTTTTAAACAATTTTTCAACCTCTATTTTACCTCTGAAGGACTGTCATACACAGGCACACGTGACAAACAAAAACCTTATTATACGTATATATATTATACTTACACCCCTCTTGCGTATGGGATGAAAAAAGGGACATAAAATCATCATTCACACCTACACAATTCGATTGCTACTTCACTACAGAGACAATGAAACACAAAAATTGAATTAAAATTCATTATTCAAAAACACATTTTTCTTTTTCGATAATCTACTTCGTCGTGTTTTTTGAATTGACTTCACAATCAGCACGCACGCGACCCGTCGCGTGACTTAGGCTGAATGCACATTCTCGCATCATTACTATTTATTCAACCCATGTCACGCTTTATCTGTCATGCCAGTTGGTGAATAAATGAATAACTTGTTTCAAAAACGCGTAGCGAGTAGCTTTTTTTATTAAAGAAAAGGATTTTTTTTAATTCAAAGTAGATTCCTTTGCATAAGCGACTTGTAAGGAGTTTTGTTTTGGTGATGAGACGGCGAAATAAACTCCAAAACACACTTTATCTATCTTTGAAAATGTCATTTATATGGAAAAAAAATTACAAACAATCCCACGTTTGCTCGACGCCGCCGGTGACAAAAAATCAAAATCAAAATATATCAAAATATTTTATTCAAAGTAGATTCTTTAGAGAACTCTTTTTAACCATCAATAAACTCGTAAGGTGTTTCATTTTGGTGAAGAGGCCGCGAAAGCAATTCCAAAACACACATCTTTTCACTCTTTGAAAATGTCATTTACAAATAATAACTCAAATTAATGGAGCAAGTGGAGCTGGAGTCCTAACAGACCATATGAGTTTGTCATCTAAGTAATCGTTGGTTTTATGTTAGGCTTTTTTACAAAATGTTAGTTTAATCACCAATTGTCACTAACCAGTTATTAATTTAATTTAATAATAACGTCACGTGAACTACCTTAAAACGAATTATAATAAAAGCCAAATTACCGCAATGAATAGCGATCGCAATTGTCTGTGCGAGATGTGACTCAGCCCTCTTGTCACCAATGTCGATCAAACGAGGAGTGTTGCAATATAAAAATGTACAAACGTAGTACAAAGGATTTTGTCACGTATTCTTGCGTGACATGATTAGACCACAGCCTTAAGTCATCGCAAGTAATTACCACATCATTACCTTTGCTTACTAATGACGCGTTGACTCAAATTCGTAGTAAATACTATTTTTCCTAAGATTTTTCTTTAATTTATCTAATTATTATGTCATTGGCACACAAAGAAACACATTTCATTTTAATATAATAGGAATAATTACTTCATTTATAAATATGGCCATATTAATTAAAAATATATAATTTATTACGAAAGGAAATCTTAAAAGATAAAATAAGTATTTCGTTTTTCCTGAACTTATTATAAAAAAGGACTGTAGTTCTAGCTGGTGACGCATTATATTCGGATGCGTCGCGGTACACGGACCGCTCTGTTTCAATAGACAATCCTAGCACTTTCTATTGTCATTTAGCGATGTAATTGCTATTGTGATTGTAACAAACACTAGATTGCTGTAATAGTTTAATTGAATTGAATAAGTCGCTAACTTTATTTTTGGTTAAATCCTCGCAGTGGCGCTTCTGATGCCCGAAGCGCCCCCTATATTTCTATATGTGTTGTGTTCTCTCAATATTCTTACAGTCATAATTTATACGTAAAATATAATATATTACGTAACGGTAAAAAAAAAAATCGAATTGTAAAAATACATAAATTTTAAATCATCAAAAGCAAAACAAAGAAGTAAAAGTATTACAAGCAGTTACAAGTTCAAATTACATTATTCCTCTGATTGGATTATGGTCTAAGAAGTCGTAAATCACTAGGCCTTAATCGGATTAAATGTCATTCGCATTGGACTGTTCATTCTTACGTGTTAACGATGTGAGACACAGATAATACCATAAAACTGGCCAAATGTGAGATACGACATGAGTTTTTGATTTGTTTTTAAGTATTTATTAAAAAATGAATATCGGATTTATCTTTGTACTTTTAATAAAAATAAAACTTACTTTTGTTCTTATCTCTTAATATTATAAAACAGAGTCCCCGGTCGCGTTTGTCTGTTCGTGATAAGGCGCAAGTCTCTGCGCGAGATATGTACCAGCCCTATTGTCACGAACGCCGATCAAACGTAGGACTAATTATAATATTGCTAGGATACGCTATTGTTCGCAACCAAGCTAAAAATGTAGTGTTTTAGGTATTGTACACACAGCTTAGGAGTAAATATGAAAGTGACAATAGACATGAGAACATTATTGTTAACTCCTTTCACCAATTCAGATTTCTAGACACAATTAGTCTAGCCTAGGTCTTAATACATAGGCTTCTATTAAAAGATTATAGTAAACACATCATTAAATCCCTATCTTAAACGACGAGTGAGTTTGTATAAGCATTTCTTTGTGTGAGAAGAGTAGCAAACGAGCGTACAGGATACCTGATATACACATAGAACCTCCAACAGGTTAAAAATCTTTATCTGAGGTAGTAGACGATGATTGATGAATTGCTACCCCCTGAGGATTAGGATTTGCTTTACGACGGATTATACCGGCGGTGTCCGCAAAAAATTTTTGTCATGTATGAACTTTGAAAAAAATATTATGAAATAGATTTTATAAAAGTTTGAAAAAGTTTAGACGATTATAATCGCGGAATTATACATTTTTCTATATAACGGGGTATACAGGGTTAACGTATTTTCATTGCCGATATTTCAAACCAGTTCAAATGAAATCAAATCAAATCAAATTTATTTGTGAATAAGGTGGTTACAATAGTTGGTTATACATTTTGAGGCGCTTATTCTACCACGCCGAGTAAATCACCATGCAAGTAACCTTATAAAGTTTAACTAGAAAATGTCATAAAATAAATGTCACATATATTATGTCAGTTAATTTTTTTTTTAATTATGAAAGAGTAAGAAACGGGCATGCAGGCCACCTGATGTTATGTGGTCACTGCAGCCCATGGACAACCACGTACAAACACAAGCACGACCGAAATTCTGAGGACTAAGATGGTCGCCTCTGTCTTCGTCAAATTTACCTGCCATATAATCTTTGGCCTGACAAATATATCTTTTACCTGGCATCAAACAAAAGACCCAGGGGTTCAAAGATGCACGTGTGGCGTGAGAAATGTCATCGTTGACTTATTGCTTGTTGCGACGTAACAGGTAAATCTTTCTTTGTTATCTTTGGTCATTCTTATCTTTTGGGAGAAAAGATTGATTTTATACCAAAAGATAACATGTGATTTTAAGGGAATATAATCGCGGAATTTATATATTTCAGGTACTATTTAACGGGAACTCACGAACGTTTTTTAATTGCCGATATTGTGAACTGGTTGCATTGCTCGTGGTAAAAAACGAGTTTTTTGGTACTCTGCCCTCATAGGACTAAGATTATAATTTATATATTTTTTTATGTGGGAACAATAGTAAACGAGCATGCACACCACCTGATGTTAAGTAGTCGCAACCCGTAGACATCCACGTAGAACCACAAACATGACTGAAATCTTATCTGACTTCGAACGTAGACACGTTGCTACTCCTGAGGACTAAGATGGTCACATCGCTTCAAGTGTAGCCGGCAACAGCACCTCTCCAACCGAAACACAAGTAATGGTTTACGGTGAGGGCGGTGGTGGTACCATCCCTGCCGAACTATAGTTCTCCCAACCTTTTCCATCTTTTACCATAATGTTCTACTAATCTTAACACGTGATGTATCATGACGGAATTTACATATCTTACTGTGTAACGGGTATTTACGAATGTTTTTTTATTACTTCTATTTGGAACCATTTGCATTCCTCGTGGCATAAAAACGTAGTTTTTATAGCACTCGGTCCCTTCAGACTGAGATTATATTTTATATTTAAATAAAAAAATGTCAATAATCATCGTGCTTGTTCACTCTACCTCACTAATCTAGTCTCAAAATGATAAAAAATGAACCCGCATTGTAACGAACAGGCGTTTTTTGTAACCCTTAATTTGAACCCAAAATGAGGTCACGTGGCTCTACGGAGAACCGATAAAAAATAAAGTTGAACTTTTAAATAAAGAACAGCTAGATCTTTTGTTTTTTTTATCAGTTTCATCGTTTGATATTCGTTTTACACCATAGAAGCGCAAAGGGTTTTGTTAATGTTAATTTGCTGTTTTTTAGGGTTTCGTGGCTCAAAAAGCAAAAATAACCCTTGTATAATAGCTTTGTTGTCCGTCTGTCTATCTATCAAGATTCTTTTTCCCAAGAACGCGTGAAAGTATAATTTTTACATTTATGTCAAATACTTATTTTAACCAACCTTTGGAACTGAAAAACTTATACGCAATGAATGATACGACCGCTTATATTTCTTTTTTGACTGTCTTAAGGGAATCAAAACCTTTAGCGTACTTCTCATTGATCAAAAATCATTAAATTTGGCAAAAAGTAATGACTTATAGAACAAAGAAAGTAAATTTGCATCACTAAACCTCTTTTATGTCATTATAAAATTAGAACGCTTTGTACGCGTACTTATCCGAATTTTGGCCTGTATTTTTAAATGTTATTATATTTTTATTTTTTCATGTATAAAGCAGTAACACTAAAATAAAGTCAATCAATAGGCATCTGTAACGAACTATAATACGCTCTACAAACCTTGTTTTAAAATTATGTTTTGATATTCCTAAGAGCACAGACGAAACGCCTCGAAAAAGCAAACTTGCATTTTCACATCCTTAAAACAGTGTCAAAATACTTTTTATCCTTTATTCCATAACGCAACTCCTAATGTTCGTCTGATAAAAAATACTAAGATAGTTGAGTTTTTATTTTCTGAACATCAAAGTAGTAATCAAGTTTCCAATCCGCTAAGAATAATACCTCTCGATAAAGAGAATATTGTAGTAAATAGTATTTTGTATTTAGTCCATTACAATGTAATGTAACTACTTTATAGCGAGTAATATCCGCGATTCTTATTTTGCTCTTACGTTTTGTACTAACAGCGCCATCTAGTAACGAGTAGCATATAACATACATTATGCGATACTAACGACATCTATTAATTAATAGTAAGTTTAGTTTCAAAATGCACTTAACTATTTAACATGTATTTAGTACTCACACTTAATGCTTTTTTAATTGCCAAATTTATAACCAGTTGCATGGATCGAGGTTACAGTGTAAATAGTTTCTAGTTTAATGTTTAAGTTCCACGACGCTATTAGAAAAAGATGATATTATAAATTATTTTTTTATGTATATCAGTAAATGCAAAAAATTTGTGAGAACTTTAAATTTTAAACCATCGCTCGTGATCACGGCTAAGCTCCACATCCAATTTGTGTTTTAGTTGAAATACATTATAAATCATCTAAAATGTGTTTGATACAATTCATTGTAAAAGAAATACATTTTACTCAGTACCTAATTAGTGTTTTAATTAAAATGAATGCATTGTAATCTCAAGCTCTTACCCAGGATTTATTATTATTAGACATTTCTCATAAAGGTCCTTTGTTAAGAAGTTTTCCCATGGTATAATGAGAACCTACGGTATTTTTCATCATGCTTCTAAAATATACTCAACATTTGGTTACCTGATTGTGTTTTTCGTTGCAAGAGAAATTCTGCTAAATAACACTACATGGAAATGTGCGGATAAGTTGGAATTTTAAGTTGGGAAAAACAGTTCGTCTGGGGAGGTACCAGCGCCGTCTTCATAATTCGCCGTAAAGCATTACTTGTTTCTGTTGGAGAGGTGCGGTTGCCGGCTACATTTTGAAGCATCGACATCTTAGTCTCAGTCTTAGTAGCAACGTATCTACGTTGGCTCAGATAGGATTTCAGTCGTGTTAGTAAACGTACGTGGATGTCTATGAGCTGTGACTACTTAGCATCAGGCAATTTGCACGCTCGTTTACTACTCTTTTGCTACTGTTTCCACATAAAAAAATCTATCTACTAATCTCACCGTAATAGTTGCTCACATAAAAAAATGAGTTGGACACGTCATAGAATCGGTGGCCGACGGAAAAAAGTCTAGAACAAAGGAGAATAATTGGAAATATTTATGAAGCCATGATGCTCCCACGGATGTAACCTCCCTCTGTATAGATAAGAATATAGTTATTATATTAATGGAAAACAAAAAATGTTGGACTGAAATTAAATTAACATTTTGTATTAGTTATTTATAAATCCGTTATCCAAATCGCATCTTAAGGATAAGAGTCGCCTAATTTGAAATAAGGAAAAAGGGAATTTATTCATAATTCCTTTATCATTTTTCTATTCATAACATACAGATAGATATATAGGATCATGTAATACTTAAATATGATTAATATTTCAAAACTACACCTGACTTCTTTGAATATAGCATATTTATATAGCATACAGAACTCCTGATTTTTTTTCATACACTCTTTTGCTCACACGCCATCTTTCGCTTTGACTCAAATTTAATGTTCTTTTTAGGTCACATTCATTGTAAAGGTGCAATCTTGCACCTTGCATTTGTGTTTATGTGACCTATCTTTTTAATTTGCAATGTATATCTACATACTTTGTTATTTATAAAATAAAATTAATTTAATAATATCGTCCATTTGCGTCATAAACAGTTTTTATTTTTTTTGTTAAACGTGATAATTTCTTGCAGTTTGTTTGAATTGCAATATTAGTTGGTTTAAAACATGATCTTATGTATTACGTGACATATTAACACTGACTGCGGTGTCCAAACATTATATAGGGCAGCGTTGCGGAAGCAGCACTAAGCTGGAGCTGTTTTCTCTAGACTGAAGTTGCGCCGATAACTCACTCGAATATTGTATTTTTTTAGCATCTGTGAATCATTTACGAATACACATACGTAATGTCGGCTCCCAGCCTTATAGCGCCAACGTAAATACAACACGTTTGTTCGCCAGTAATCCATACAGTTTTGTACGTACAAGACAGCTGTGTAGAAGCCGCAAGCGCGTTGCGCCAAATACACAGCAATGTTGTACCCTGCAGGGAAAGTGTTAAAGTTAGAATCGATAATAACTTTAAAAATCGTCTTTAAAATCGAGATTTTTAGGACGTCATCGTCGACGCAAATGAGCGATATAGTTTTTTTTTTTCATTAAGAACCTAGACTATGAAAAACAAGAAGGAAATTTCGACTTTGTTCTTTATAAATCGATATTCTGATTAACACAATTAATGGTCAGGCTATCCATACTTAATATACAACACGTTAACTAATCGAGACGTTATCCGAGAAGATTCCAATCCGCTGAGATTACAAATTGCATTACGTACATATCCGTTGAAAACGGTGGGTGGACGGATTGGTCGAATTATCGAGTCGAGTTCAGTGTTCAGTGTTCATTCGAACTGCGTTAGAGTCAGTTGTCAGCAACGGAACGTAACGCGATCGTGTTCGAAATACGAATAGGAATAAAAAAAAACTTAGTTTTGTTTTGAACTCGTTTCAGTTTTAAATATCGAACGCATTTTCACTGTTTTGTTTTTTAGATCGACTTTTTTTTCGAGTGTTTATCTTTTCGAAGTGTGTGCAGTGCTTATCTGATTCTTTTTGTTATATTAAATTATTTTATTGGTAATAATAATAACAGTAAAGTGACTTGGAAAATGCACGCGATAAATTCTGGTGTATAAGCAGTGATCGTTTGTTCGGTAAGTTTAAAAAAAAATCAAATAATTATTTTTTTCCGTAGCAAATTATTATGTATTTATAAAAACATTTCTTTTATTTAGATGAAGAATATTTTTTTAGCAAAGTTCTATTAAAAGTTCTTCAGCTTTATAAGTATTTTTGATTTTTGTCAAATTATCAAAAATAACATCATTGACGTACTAAATCCAATTACTACTGAGGTATGGGGTATGATTTTGATCTGTGCCAAGTAAAAATATATTATTACTCTGTATGTCGGGTTTGAATTATTAAGGATATAATAATAATAAAAAAAAACAAAAAGCAAGTATTCAATATTTCATTTAGCTCTATTTTTCAAAATTCGTTAATAGCTAGACGTAAATTTTATGTTATATTTTGTACATAAATTACAATAAATAATGAGTAAATCTCTCATTACATAGGTTAAAAGCGCATTTTAAAACAAGATACTTATTAATACAAGATATTTACTAATATAATACAAGAGCTTAAATTACTGAGTTTTTTAATGACCTATAGGTTTTTTATAGTTTTTCAAATATTTATATTGGTTCGAAAACATACTGCGGCAATGCAGAATGAGGTCCTATTACACTAAAATAGTAGATAAGGCTCGTATCCTGAAACTAAAATTTATAGTCGTGGGTCCCGTAGATATATATCATAGATGTGTATACAAACACCCAGACCCAACACAAAGCTAAATACTTTATGTAGAAGTCTGCTGGTAATCGGACCCCAAATCCTCTGCATGTCAGATCGATGTGATTATTGTTGAGCGCAAGTCGTCATAGGGAAATAAGAAAAAAACATAAACAGAAGAAATATACCCCCAAATTCGTCAGTTGCGCGTTAGTTGACAATTAAACCTATATTGTGTTATAGATAACTCTTAACCGTTCACGTAACCGTCAACAAAAGAAAAAGATGCCCTGGATTCCAAGCGTGTCTAAAACTACCGTATTATGTCACCTGAATAAAAATATTTAAGAAAAAATTAATAATATTTGTTATCCTTTAACAGAACTAAGTAGGAAATTTAAAATATATTTAATAATATTTCTAAACTCTTACCAGAAATAAAGCAGGTTAGGGTATTTAAAAAATATTTTTTAGACTTATCGTAACCATAAAATTCTCTTTTCATTTGTCATGCATGATGGATTTCAATAAAAGCATGGAGGCAATAAAAATAAACGTTACACGTGAGCAAAACGTTCCGATTCTGTAATTGTTATTGTAATTTATAAAACGCATAAAATATTACAAAAAATATGCCGTCACGTCAGGTCGTTGACACGGGTTATTTTGGATTTTTCACAATTAACTTATCACAACTCGTAATTACGCTAACGACCTGTTCTTAATTTAGGGGCAAAACAATTGCCCTGGAATTCTACGGTTTCTGTCTAAAATTTCATTAAAATGTGTGAACTTTAATAGGCATTAATGTACTTAAAAATGTCTATGAAATACAAATGTGTACACTTCCACGCTTTCGGAGATCGTTAACGACAAAGTTAAGCGATGTCGGGCGCGGTCTAAATTTGGATGGGTGACCGTTGGTGGTAATTTATGCGTGATATCGTGCTTCGACGGGCATGTTAAATAAACAGTGTTTGCTTGCTCGTTTGCTCTTCTCACATAAAAAAAAGTTGACCACTAACGCAAATCGTCCTGTATCTACGAAAGTTAAAAGGTGTAGGTTCGACAGGGGACGTACCACCCCAGTCCCCGTAAGCCGTAAAGCAACTCTTGTTTCGATTGGACAGAAGAGATTGTCACACACTTAGAAGTGAGGCGACCATTTCAGTCCTCAGAAGTAACTAACAGGACTAAAGTCCTATCTGAGATCGCACACACATCGATTGCCGACAGCAACTAAGTACCATTATATGATACACGAATATGATCGCGGAATCTATACATACGTTTTATTAGATAACGGATACTCACGCCGATATTTCGAACCAGTCGCATGGGTCGTGATCACGGCGAAACTGTGAAACATAGTATATTTTAAAGGTGAGAGAACCATAGTTCGATCGCAGAGGTATCACCGTCGCCCTCATAATCCGCCGTAAAGCATTACTTGTGTTTCGGTAGGAGAGGTGCGGTTGCCGGTACACTTTGAAGCGAGGCAACCATCATAGTCCTCAGGAGTAGATGTCTACGTTCGAGCTCAGATAAGATTTCGGTCGTGTTTGTGATTGTACGTGGATGTCTATGGGCTGCGACTACGTAAAATCAGGTGATTTTCATGCTCATTTGCAAATCTTTTCACATAAATAATAATTAAATAAAACGCTTTTTAATTGCCGATATTTAGAACTAGTTGCATGGCGCGTGGTCATGGCGACATTTTGAAACATTAAAAAACATTATGTAAGTACCATTAGATAAAAAATATTAGTATACGCCCACATAAAAACCAATATTAATAATATGTTACGGTCATACGTAAGTAGCACCAGTAAATGATAAGATAATAGGAATTCTAATTAGAAACCATTAACTTAAAAAAATTGATGCAATGCCGTTGATTTGCATTTTTTATGAAAATTACTTCGATATAAACTTTAACTATGTAGATATAAATTTTATAGAAGAAGCAAATGAACTTGCAATCCAACTTTTTATAAGAGAAGAGTAGCAAACGAGTACGCTGGCCATCTAATGTTAAGGTTCGCTACAGCCCCTGAACATCCACATACTCCCCCAAGCAAGCCTGAAATCCTCCTGACGTTAAATCGCTGCATCTTGTTTGAGGTTGGAGTCCATGAACTATAGAGACCATTTAACATCAGATCGACTGCACGATCTATTGCTACTTATCCAACATAAATAGAAGATCTTGGTACACATTCGAACCTTTGGACCCGTTATATCAAAGCCACCATCGCCCCTGTAAATAGCCACTTATCATCAAGTGCATCAGATGCTGAAACAACGTCCGACAAACAACTTATCCTTTATATAAAGTGTGACGTAATGTATAACAATCGTAAATGATTGTATAAGCATTTGTTAAAACCACATTAAGTAAAGGACATGATGGTTTTACGAACACGGACATCGGCCGGAACCAACGCATGTCGCCGCTGGGGTTTGACCCCTTGGCAACCTTTGGGGAGGACCAGCGGAACTATTAGCGGTAACCTGTGGCTCTGTCCGCCATTATACGTTTAGTAAAACTTTCAAAACATATATACAAATACAAAGACTTTCATAATACGTGTAGTAATACGTAGTTTTTTCTCTTCTGTTTAAGGGGCATGCTAATTGTCAAAATTTATAAGCCCATCTTTTTGTGTTTGGATTATTTAGACGCATTAGATAAATCAAAATTTTTGCAAAGGTTAACAAAATTGTTTTTTTTTTCTTCAAATTCTTTCATTTCTTTTAGTTTTTATTAAATTATATTTAATTTTTGGTATTTTCTAAATTTCCTTTGCGGGCACTGCTTGCCCCAGCAAAACAGCCGTGGTAATACGAAAATTAAATTTTAAAATTAGAAAATTGTTTACAAACCTTAACTGTTTTTTTTATCAATTTCAAAATAATAAATGTGATAATACACACCATACCATTTGCGACGACAGTGTGACATTAAAACCTCGATTATACAGACGACGATTTTTAATCTGTTGATCGATTTTCTTTTTAAATGTAGCACATAATACTGTTAGATCATGTTGCAGGTCGACTATAATTCCAACAATTCTTGGAAAGGTATTCTAAGTTTTCAAACAAATTTCACGAAATAATCATTATTAAAAAATAAAAAAAATATATATATCACGCAATATCACACTATTTATTTATTTATTTGAAATTGTACCAACAAAGCAATCCCTGACATATATGTACATTTGGCTACACTTTTGGGTACAGACTGGTGGTAAGTGTTACTTCATTTAGCCGCAAATAAATAAGAAGCAAGCAAAATAACATTACATTACAACGATATAGAATAATAATAGATTAATATCATCAATTAAATTTAGAAAATGGAAAACTTTATATTTCGAAATATCACGCTATCATCGCAAATGGACGAAATGAATTCAAAATAATATCATCAAGGACTGAATACAATATATATTTAAGCAATAATCACGAGCCATGTAAATAAGAAATATCGGCAATTAAAAAAAACAATAACCGGTACATTTTACTAAGTGCTTATACATTTTATAAAGAGACTAAAGTCATTATGTATTCAAAAGAAGATGTAAAAAAACACTAAAAAAGACAATATATCGCTTCTTTGCTACAATAACGTGACAAGTTTGAAAACTCAAGTTTTTATTTTATTTGATAATTGAAATCTCCGTGTTTGATTTGAGATAGCTAAGGTGTTAAATTTTTGTACTTAATAAACGTTAAAAAAACACAATTAAGTAAAATCTTTTTTGGAAGTAAAAAATGCTCTACTGTAAAATTGCTTTTTTTAAGATAACACATTATTGAAGCAAAGAAGCGATATGTATATATATGTGATTGTAAACTAATATCATCGGAATTTAAACATTATCTTCTTTAAAAGTTATTCAATGAAGAAACACGCTTTACTTAGAATTTCGTTAAATATGTATAGATTCACAGAGGGTGATGAGTAAGGGATATTAACAAATTGTGATCTATTAACTTATGTTCAAGTCATCACTCATATAGATTATAGTAATGACCGAATTTTGTTATTAACTTTATTTAGTAACATTTTTAAATTGACATGTATTTCGTAACATATATTTGTAAACATCTATTTATTAAAATCCTTTGCAACAATCTAATAGTTAAAATTAAGAATGTATGTAACCACGCCGAGATATAACTGCAGATTATTGCAATTTTTTTACGGTTATTTTACTTTTTAACCTATATTAGGTTTTAACTTGCTTAATTTTATTTTTTAACTCACATAAGGTACTGTTTAACTTACTTAATTTAACTTTTTAACTTACTTAAATTTACGTAAAATAGTATTTAAAACATTTAAACAAATATAACAGGGTGTTGTAATACATTTTTATCCCACTAGATTGCGCCACTGTACAGTGAGAGATTTCGGTATGAATAAAATATATATTCACATGATTAAAAATTTTATGTTGGTTTTAAGAATTTATAATTATCATCATAGAAGATTAAAAAAATATATTTCATTACACAAAATAAACTTCTTAATAACATGGTTTACGCCTTTAAAAGACGCAAAAAGCCTTAAATATAAATACATTTTACTGTTGTTAACGTAATATCTCTTTATCGTTAGTTACGAGTACACTTATTAAATCCGATTTGCCTTTATTTGCATTATATACTAGTAGCGCCATCTGTTATAAGCTTTGCGTAAACTATTCATTTGACACGCGCTACAGATTCACAAATCGTTAAAAACATTGAATTGTATAATTAGAAATTGAAGTTTAATCTGTGCATATAGTTAGAAATTGACGTTTAATGATTGCATAGAAAATTGATATGCTATCCGCAATACTAAGACACTTCAAATTTAAATTCAAATGTTTTATTTCATTATAAGGTATTTACATACACTTAATGAACGTCAAGGGTACAATGTAAAATCAATACATCGGTTTTGAGCGCCTGTTGACTAAGGTTGACCGGGAGAAAAAAGCTGGCGGAAAAACTCTCGCCACTCTTTTTAACTCATGGACAAGCCCGTGCAGCCCATGGACAACCACATCCAATCTCAAATAGAACAGAAGTTCTATTTAAGGATGGACGCGGATACGTTCCAACTCTTGAGGAATAAGATGGTCGCCTCCAATAATGTATATCCGGCAACCACACCTCCCCAACCGAAACACAATACAT